>RWGZ01001702.1:585308-596140 GCA_009725065.1 Utricularia reniformis | reverse complement strand
ATGTGTTAAAAGATAAGTTTGATATTGACGGATATGATCACGATCACGGATAGAGATTGTCTAAGAGTTTCTCGTACAAATGAACATAGACGATGTCATCACTCATGAGCAATTGACCGGATATGTTTTTTCAACTGTTCTTCGATTTGATTATACCTATTCAATCTATTTATCGAGTAGAAGACACATTTAGGAATGATTGGATTATGATAAGTTTCTAACACCGTTTTGATAACGATGAAATTACTAGAATTTCAAAATAGAGCAGTGGACTATGTATGAAGTAAATGTAAGCGGGATGACCATCCAAATAATAGAAAGTTTATATTCAAAATAAATTGATCTTGTATAACGTAAATGATAATGTCAAATTATAATATGATTCTTGATTTATTAAATTTTTATTCATATGAATTTTTACATTACATATATGTGTATAATTTAATATAGAATACACAGCTCATAATTTTTCTACTATGATTTTTCCCTCATAAATAATAAATTTAATATAAAGATATTCGACATAATTTTCACATCTTGTTACAATATTATAATTGTTTTTTATTTATATCCTTAAAACTAAGAATTTTCCTTTTCTATTTACAAAATAATAATACATCTTATATAATACATTTTATCATATTATACAATATAATGAGCTTTCAACCTTATCTATTGCCTTATATATTGTATTCCTATTTTTCTATTTTTTTAATAATACAAACACATTTCTCATTTTTTAATATCTTGTTACACTATATGCGAAATCCAAACGGATCGAAAAAATCATCTATATCCAAATTCGTAGAATCAGGATATTGATGGTTGATCACTTGATTTTACTCGATCGTCCAATGTTTAATATAGCAAATTCCCATCTTTATTCTTTCTTTTCTATAATTTCTTATTCAATTAAAGAAGTTTTATATAACTCAACCGAATATTGTTAAGTACGACATAACATGACCAATGATTTTTTTTCCATCACATCTCTAACATATATTTTTCAATATTTCTTTATCATGTTATCCCATTTGTTAATTCTCATTTATCCAATTTTGATGGAAATTTGTATTTTAGATATAAGCGTCACAATTTTCTCATTCATGACCACGACCACGACTCCATATCCACATCATCTTCCTGGTGCGAAACTTTGATTAGTACCCAAAAACTATGATCAACTTTGAGTGCATTTATTTTAGAAAATGAAGTTGATCCTACAGTACGAGAATAATGATTTGTCATCGACAATATTTGTTTTATTAAGCAACATGAAGACAAGATATCTACTCACAATATTTCTTAAACTCATTTTCTCGATAATATTGTTGGAGTATTATATTCGATGCATGAAATATGGAGAACATTTTTTTTATAAAAAATCATCAATAACTTTTTCTCTACACAAATTTAATTGTGATGAAATTATAAATAATGTCGAATTATATACATTTAATGATTTAAAATCTTGTAATTGTAAATTTAGCAACTCAAGACGTGCCTTTAGTAGTATTACTCTCATCTGATTATCATATTTGTCCTTTAAATAATTTCATAAGTTATGATGATCTTTTACAGTGAGATGTTCAGTTTTAGAACGAGATTGTAAAGTAGAAGGTGATTTATGCATCTAACAGACTAATACCCGTGAGAAATTCCTTGAAAGATCAAGATTCACAAATCAAGTTTAGAAATATTTCAAATAATTGAGAATAAATAGAAAAATTAAATTTTGCCACATTTCTTATCATGAAACTCTGATTCGTTTTGAACACTCGTGCTGATGACGTATTAAAATTTAATAAAACCTTTGAGATAAAAGTTTAAGAATCATTAGATTTTCCATGTTAATTTTAATTTTCCAATACGTATGTTTATGAAAAATATTTAACTAATAATATAAATATTACTATGCAATAGTATCCGATAAATAAATATTACTATGCAAAACATTATTTTATATCACAGCAAAATTAATGATAAATTTATATGAAATCATGGATGGCACCTGCATAAAAAATACAGATCAAAAGATAGAAAGAAACTGAAAGGATTTACACGTTTTTATGTTTGTTTTAAAATTTGTTATTTAGTTAGTTAGAAGGGTAAGTTTAACGTGTGGGTATCAATATAAATAATGAATGTTTGCTTAACAGTCGGTTTGAGGAAATAATATACAAAATTTCTCTCTTGCTTCTTTCCCTTCATATCTTCATCATTACAAGCTGGAGAAAATCAATTATGACATGGTATCGGAGCCCGAAGATCCGGGAGCCATTATTGAGCATGATAACGAGACTTCTCCATATCACATTCATCCCACCCACAGTCTTAGCCCTCTAATCTCTACAGGCTGCTCAATGGGGATAACTATTTGAATTAGAAGAGGTCCATTATGCTTGCTCAATCAATTAAGAATAAGATCGGTTTTCTTGATGGAACAATATTGGAGCCGAGAATTGATGAACCAAATTACTTCAAATGACGTTGATGTAACGATTTGATAGTCACATGGCTGCTACGCTCCATGGAAATCACATTAGCTCATACTGTTTTCTACATTACTAAGGCCAAAACAATCTGGGACACAATCGGAAATCGTTTTTCTCAACCAGATGACAATCGAGTGTGTCGATTGCATGTTGAAATTGGTGGGCTAACTCAGGGAAATCGCTTAGTCTCACAATATTTTACAGAGCTTTCAATTCTCTGGGAGGAGTTAACCAATTTCGTCCAGTTCCACACTGTCTATACGGAAAATGTATTCCTGCTTGCTTTAAGTTCTTCGTTGATATGCAATGCAAGGATCGGGTATTTAACTTCCTGAATGGTTTGAACCAAAAATTTTCAGCGAATCGATCTCAATTACTTGGAAAGAAACCATTTCCTACTTTGGATGAGTCGTATAGTGCCATTATACGAGAAGATTCATCACAAAGGATTTCTACAGCTCCACAAATCACTCTAAATCCGGATGTCACTGCTATGTATGGGAAAACAATTGAGGGGAATGATCTCTGCTGCAATTATTGCAAGATAAAAGAACATATAAGGGAGCAATGTTATAGGCTGATTTGATATCCCGATGATTGCAAGTTTACTAGGAGCAAAACTCATCAAACACCCTATGTGAACCAAGCTTCCACTGAACATACTGTTGCACCCTCTACTGGAATCTCTCATGCACTAACTAAAGAGCAGATTGACAAACTGATTGTGTTGTTGAATAACTCTGATATTGGACACACCACAACAACTACCGAGGACATGCCTGTTGCAACCTTGGCTAGTACATCACAAGTTCGAGGTAATTATTTTTGTCTCTCTGGTAATCATGAAATGTACAACGTGGGTGGTTCATTTGATTCACAAAACTGGACTCAAGGGCTTCCGCACACATGTCTTGTAGACATGATTTTTTTACTAATATGAGACAAATTCCTAAGCTATATGTTAAATTATCGATTGGAGCATATGTTAAGATTTCTCTAATGGGGACTATACAAGTTTCAGACTCGTTGATCTTATTGATGTCTTGTGTGTTCATGTATTTCAATACAATTTAATTTATGTGGCAAGACTAACTGAAGCAGTGCCCTGCTGTGTGTTGATGAATACTGATTATTGTTGGATTCTGGGAATTTCTCCGTGGAAGATGATTGGCGTTGCTAAGCAAGAAAAAAGACTATACATTTTAAAGCACAAAGAACTTGTTGCACATATTTCACCTAAGGTTTCTAAAACTTTCAGTATGAATGTTAAAATTTCTAAGGCTCATTTATGGCATTTAAGATTAGGACATCCAGCTCGAATTACAGTTTCATGTTTGACCTCTTATTATGCATGTGATTTTTGTCATAAAGCTAAGCATAAAAGGAAGTCAATCCTAATCATGTTAAGAACTCTACGGAACCTTTTTCATTAATACATATTGATACATGGGGTCCTTACGAAATTGAGGTGATCGGTGGCTACAAATACTTCCTTTGCATTGTAGATGATTATACAAGAGTCTCATGGGTATATTTAATGCGTTCCAAAAACGAAGCTAGAAATATCATACCCATTTTTTGCAAGATGGTAGACACACAGTTTATTGCAAAAGTTCGATTACTTCGCTCTGATATTGCACCTAAGTATCAATTACATCTATTCTACTCCAATAATTGTATAATTCATCAAAACACATGGGTAGAAACTCCCCAACAGAATGACGTATTGGAACACAAGCTATAACATATTGTTGTTATGAGCCGAGCTCTTTTGTTTCAATCAGGTCTACCATTTCTTTTTGGGGATATACAATTTTAAAATTTGTTTTTTTTATCAACAGACTTCCTTCAAAGGTTCTGAATTTTCAGTCACCATTTCAAATGCTTCATGGCATCACTCCTCCATATCACTTCCTCAAAGTCTTTGGTTGTTTGTGTTATGCTTCGACACTCCAAAGACGACGAAAAAAGTTTGATACCAGAGCCCGAAAATGTATTTTCATTGGCTATCCTTCTCATGTAAAAAGATTTTGTCTCTATAAATTATCCACGGGACATATTTTATTCTAGAGATGTATCATTCAATGAGGAGATTTTTGCCTCTCTTGACTCCCCCACTTTGACCCAGAATGTCCAGCCCTCGCCAATCATTGATCTTTTATTGTTATTTGACTACTCCCCTAATTTTTCACCACCAACAGACTCCCCTACACTTCCCATTTCTAGTGATCATATAGAATCCATTTCTGAAAACCAAGACATTCATACCACTGTACCTTCAAATGATCACCTTTTAGCTCCTCCCTCACCAAAATATATGATTGCAGTATTATTCATCAACCTTCGCATACCACCTCACCATATCCCATTGAAAATTTTTTATTCGTTGCACATCTCAGTACTTCATTTCATCCGTTTGTTGCCTCTCTTAGTCAACTTTCAGAGCCCAAAACATACATGGAAGCTTCTTCCAATCCTGCTTGGTGTGTTGCCATGGAGTCTGAACTGTTAGCCTTACAACGGAATGACACTTGGGACATTGTTTGAGTATCCATTGATCAACATATAGTTGGTTGTAAATGGGTGTATAAAATCAAGCTTCATGCCGATGGTTCTCTTGACAAGTATAAAGCTCGATTAGTGGCTCGTGGCTTTAGTCAAATTGAAGGATTTGAGTTCACTAAAACTTTCAGCCCTGTTGTAAAATAAACTACGGTTCAATTATTTTTCGTATTTGCGGCTCAATTTCAGTGGTTCTTGCATCAATTGGACATCAATAATGCTTTCTTAAATAGTAATCTAACAGCGGAGGTTTATATGCAGCTCCCACAAGGCCTTTCGCTTGACGGAAGGGTTGTTTCACCTCCTCATCATAAGATGGCATGTCATTTAAAGAAGGCTCTATATGGTCTAAAATAGGTTTCACGACAATGGAATGCTAAACTTACAGAGGCTTTGCTTTCTTTTGGATTTTCACAATCCCAATCCGATTATTCTTTATTCATCAAGGGATATTCAAATGACCTCTCGTATCCATTCATAGCTCTACTAGTCTATGTGGATGACATTGTGATTGTGATTGTGATTGTGATTGTGATTGCCTCACTTAAGCATGTCACAGAGATATTTGATTTTTTGAACTCTCTATTTGGTTTGAAAGATTTGGGTACTCCGATATACTTTCAAGGAGTAGAGATTGCTAGATCAAATTATGATATTGTGTTATGCCAAAGAAAATATATGTTGGACCTTGTTGAGCAATATGGTTTACTTTGTGCAAAACAAACCTACTGCTACTCCTATTGAACAAAATCTTGGTTTGACACTCAATAGTGTGGTGTTTATGTTGATGCCACATAATATCGTAGACTCGTGGGTAAGCTAATATATCTTAATTTTACCCGTCCGGATATTGCATACTCAGTCCACATCCTTTCTCAATACATGGAGAAGCCCACTAATGCTCATTCAAAAGCTAGACTAAGAGTTCTTAGATATTTAAAGCAATCCCCTGGACAAGGCATCTTCCTCCCTTCTGATTCAGGCTTGACTCTCACTTGTTTCTCGGACAACGATTGGAGTAGTTGTAAGGATACCAGTAAATCTGTTTCAAGTTATTGTGTCTTCCTAGGGACAAGTTCGATCAACTGGAGATTGAAAAAACAAACTATAGTCGCTAGGAGCTTCACGAAAGCAGAATTGAGAGCTCTTTGCTCTCTCACATGTGAACTGCTTTGGATTAAAGATATGCTGATGGATTTCGGTGTTAAGACTGATACAATCAGTATACGTTGTGATAATCAGTTTACGGTACAACTTGCCAAAAATCCCACGTTAAATGAGAAATCGAAGCACTTTGTTAGAGATTGTCACTTTGTTCGAGAAAATGAAAAGGAGAAGATAATTCCAGTTTCCTACATTTCAACCATACATTAAACATAATATATTTTAACAAAGGGTCTTGGCACTCCTAGATTCAATGCATTGGTTTTCAAGATGAACATGAAGAATATTATGCTCATCATGAGAGAGGGTATGAAATCATGGATGGCACGGTACCTACTTCAAAAATACAGATCACAAGATAGAATGAAATTGAAAGAATTTACACGTTTTTATGTTTGTTTTAAAATTTGTTATTTAGTTACTTAGAAGGTTAAGTTTAGCATGTAAATATCAGTATAAATAATGAGTGTTTTCTTAACAGTCACTTTGAGTAAATAATACACTAAATTTCTCTCATGTTTCTTTGGCTTCCAATTACTGTCTTTTCTTCATATCTTCAAAGTTACAGGCTGGAGAAAATCAATTCTGACCATTTATCTTTACAAATTTTTTATTTAATATTATATTTATTTATAATTTTAAGATATTGGTGACACGTCACACATCCATAAATTCTTATAATTCACAACATAATTAAATATAATAAAAAATGGACAGCATGATATTATACCGGATGTGGTGGTCCTGACTTTTATATACGTGTCATGCATAAATTGATACCAACACCCGTACGTATATAACTTGTTTAAAAACACGAAAACATCTAGAATATGACAATTATAATTTATTCATACGAGCACAATATTAATAATAAAAAATGAAATGGATATTTCGAAAACAACGTCATCCACCTTTAATTTATAACTTGTGATTGAACATTTAATTTATAATTACCTTATATCGGTATTAATAATGTATATTTTTACCACTATATGACTAAATGGATCTCACACACCCCACTACCTTAGTTTAATGTAATGGCGCATTTAGCCTTGAAGAGTATCGAGGTAATTTGCAATGGTATACGCCGAGAAACCGAAGATCAGCACGGCGGTGTTCCCCCGGAGAATAACCTTATTCCTGATGTTATACTTACTAATCGCATTGCTACACTGTGATAAGTAATCCGTGCTGGCAATCAGAAGATCATACGTCGCCGTATCGTACTCTTGATACCTAACTTCCCCGAGAGCGCTTCCAAACGATGGAACAATCAAATCATACGCCTCTTTGCACTCTTTCAACGCCGGTCCAAATCCTCGTCTCGTCATCAATTCTTGAATGTAACTTTTTGTTAGAGTCGCATTTCGAAATCCTACCTGTGCAATACGAATCGCCAGATTCGTCATGCCTGTGGCGGAAGCTATACGCGGATGCGATTCAAGTGTCTCGACGCATTGTTGCCGATCCACGACGCCTCGAGTGATAGTACAAGCTATCTGAATCATGGATGGCGAGGCGTTGGATGAACTTCGGGCGGAGAGAAGCCAAAATAGAAGCAGGAATCGGATGTTCGACAGCCGCATTTTTGCGGTGCTGGTATTCGTAAATGAAAGGGAATTGATGGGAGGATTTCTTAATATTAATTGAATTTGCCCAAACCCTAATTGGATTTCCACAATTTTGTAACTTAAATCAATTTGGGAACTAATTTACGTCAATATGAACTTTCTAGAAATGAATATTGCGAAAAGGAATTAATTACATTTTTAATGTGAAATATTTTAAAAAATTTAAGCTTTAATCATGTACATTTCGGTGGGATTATAAGATAATTAAAAATTATTATATTTTCAAAGATTATTAAGATTAATTAGCATTCACAAATTATGAAAATATATCGGTTGATATTGTAATATTTCCTTAAAGATGAAAACACTCCTATTTGGCCTATCCATTCCATTTGCTACAGATAAAAAATGAACGAGTTGATCCACGTAGCTTCATAATNGTCATGGATCTGCCTTAACCCTTAGCTTATGCATCACCAAGAATTAAGGATCATGATACATGAGTTTCATAATCTCAGAAATGGACAGAAAGCGCGACCAATCCATCGACACTTCCGATGATCGGCTTCACCTCATACTTATCCTGTATGTGGCCACATCCTAATAAATCTTTTATCATCGCTAGCTCATATCTTGATTGAAACCATATTCTTAATAACATGTTGTCAGAGTTGTGCATCCACAAGCTCTTAAATTTTCACATAAACACATGCTCACATACATGATATAAAAATACATTTTGGAAACCTTAACAACAGTATGTCGACGCCGTAAACATTTTCATTTTTGAGAGCTCATATGACATTGAAAAATCACATAAAAATAATCATTTGAAAGCCATTTCAATGTTCTAAAAACTGATAAGTATAAGAAATTTCATCAGAGTACTCGAAACATACGAAATCAGACCATGAACTTGACTGTCCTGCATTCACGTAAAACTGTACTGTTCTTGAAAATCATAACATAACTTTCTGGTCTGATTTCATTTTATAACAATGTAAATTTTCATTGAAAATAGACACACGTAGCTTTCATAACATGTAAAATTCACAACATACATCAATAACATGATGCATATGCTGGCTAAACTACATGCTTCTCTCAATCATCCCTCTTACCTTTTATTTTTCCCTGATTTCCCTTGTCTAATACCTCTAAATATGTCCTATACCTCCAGTAAAACAACCCTTAAGAGTTAAGAATACTTATTAGACAACATAGACTCATTTTCTTACAATTACTCTCAAAACACGCAGATGTAGTTTGGTTGCTGGATTTCTTGCGTTTCTTATGCTATTTCTTCCTATTTCTTGCCTCCTAGAACACTTAACATACGAATATATCCTTATCCACAGCCAAACCCACGTGCAAGACAAGAAAAAATGGATTAAATTGCTCAATTGACATCATGACAACAATAAACCATAATTATAAGGTTTTCTTAGTTTTATTTCTTAAAGAATTGACTCCCAATACACCTTTCCTATCTTAATTAGTGCTTAATAACTAAAAAAAATTATTACAATAGTGCATAAAACCCGAAGCCTTACAACAACGACTATTGTTATGAACGTTGGGATACAACTCTTCTTAATATGGAACCCACAATGAGTAACTATATCATTATTATTTTATATTTATTGTTTTTTGAATTTTTTTGGTTGAATAGTTGTGTGGTTACTAATTATGTTGATTTTGTGTTTTATACCGTTTAACATGTCTAATATTGTCCTCTTTTTTTAATTAGTTAGTTTTAATTAACACAAAATTCTAGTTGATTGAATCTAATATTCTAGTTGAAAAAAAAAATTGGTATTTTTTTAAGTTAAACCAAAAAAATTTTAAACCTATATTAGTTGATTGAATACTAGTTGATTGAATCTAATTAACACATAAATTAGATTAACACATAAATTTTAAACCTCTAATTAACACAAAATTAACACAAAACTAATTAACACATAAATTAAACCTACATAAATTAAACCAAAAAAATTTTTTTGGTTGAATACTAGTTGATTGAATCTAACATAAATTAAAACTGTTTAATTAGTTACTAATCATAATTTATGTAGGTTTCCTATATTCTA
This sequence comes from Utricularia reniformis, assembly GCA_009725065.1. Taxonomy (NCBI): domain Eukaryota; kingdom Viridiplantae; phylum Streptophyta; class Magnoliopsida; order Lamiales; family Lentibulariaceae; genus Utricularia; species Utricularia reniformis. The sequence goes on along the minus strand of RWGZ01001702.1, from coordinate 586,255 downwards.
GTTAAATACGGTCTCATGAGAAATTATGGTTTCTCCAAGAAATAGAAGAGTTAGCTACTTATTCTATTTCTTTATTCATATTTATATATGTTGTTGCGTTTAATTTTAGGTTATTCAAAAAAAACATGAATATTAAATAGTTTTGTTGGTTGATTTTGGATTATTTTTTATTGACTAATTACTTGAATTATAGGTATTAGGGTTTAATTTTTATTCGAGATAAGTAGGAATTTATATATCATATATTATATGCATTAAATGAATTAGCGCATGGGTTAATTCATTATTTTTTGGTTACTATTCAAATAATTATTTTAATAATTTGTAGATACCATACCATCATTGTTTGCGACTGAGGACAACGACGACGACTCAGATTTTGCACCAGAAGTACCGAACGACTACTCTACATCAGAGTACGACGATAGTGATATTGAAATTGACGCTGAGGAAGTACGATTATCAGAGCATATGATTAGTTCTATGCATGTCGATGCCCCTCATAACCATTGGGATGTTCTACAAGCTACATTCGTGCACAATGTATTGGGCCCCTTAGAACGATATCCTCCAACTAATCTAAATCAATCGTATAACGTGCAAACCATTTTAGTTGGTGCTGAACCCAACAGACAACAATCATCGATGTGCTCTTATATTCCACATTCATTGGATGCTTCATTTTTTACTATAGCTGCAGAACCAATATGGGGATATTCATATGACATACCGTCGTTGTCTGCTTATTACGATTCAGATACTCTTGCCCTTGCAGTTGGATTTACTTTTACGAGTAATGTTGAATTGAATGATGCACTGACAATGTACACCGTGAAAATAGCGAAACAAGAGTTTGTGGTTTATCGGAGTAGCCGTACATATTACGATGTTCGATGCCATTCATCATCAAAAAAGAATGTCATTGAGAGTTAGGGATGGGTACCGTT
>RWGZ01001702.1:565046-575226 GCA_009725065.1 Utricularia reniformis | reverse complement strand
TTATGACTTGTACGATCATTCCGTTTTCGAACTTACTTTTCTTGTACATAGAACATGTATTCGTAATCTTAGCGTTTATTTGGTTTGAATATACTTGGTGATATTGCCCGAGGTTATTTATGTAATTATGTTAACCTCGGGGCTCGTCCGAAGTGGCTATTTGGTATTTTCGTATTTTTATATATCTATCACGATGCGTTCTCGAGGTTATTCTCGTAATTCAGGCATGCTGGACCCCATATAAGGCTTCCTTAAGTGTTTTGAGATGTCTTGGGTTATTTCGGCCCTAGACGTGGCGATGGGTATTTTTGTAATTTGTCACCGGGAGCACATCGGCCGGATGTAATGATGTTATGTGGCTGCGTATTCACTGTTTGGAGGCAAAGAACTGATATACGTGGTTTTCCCGTATTTTCTCATCGCATTTCCGACTAAACTCTCGACCGGGATGGAGTCTCGAAGTTTCGTGGCGCTGTGACACTTATTCTGGATTAATTGGATATTTTCTAAGTAAGTTGGGCTAATTTGACTAAGATTGGGCTTATCGACCTTAAGTTCACTTATTAGGCCGAGTTTTTCTATAAATTCAAGACCCTAGGTACTAGAAAAGAGTTCAGACTCTTGGCATGATTCCCAAGGCTTCAGTTTCAGCGAGATAATGCCCCAGTCGCGACTTTTTGGGCAAAAAGTCGCGAGAGCTCTTGTTGAATACCACAACTCGCGAGTTATCGTTGCTGGTCGCGAGTTACGTTGCTAGTCGCTACTTATCGTCCCTGGATGCGAGTTATCGTTGCTGGTCGCGAGTTATTGTTGCTGGTCCCGAGTCATTGTTGCTAGTCGCGACTTATCGTTGCTGGTCACGAGTTATCGCTGGGATTCGCGAGTTGTTGACCACAACTCGCGACTGCTTCTCTTTCGGGCGTAATGGAGTGTTTTCGATCGTTCTCCGAGGCGTTTTCATCTGGATTGTTATTATCATATCGTTGTACTTGTATCCTTAGATTATTATGGTCGAAACCAAGGTAGAGCTTCGCTCTCAAGAGCACGTAAGCTCACACATTGTGGGTCCAACCTCCTATATCGCTCGTGTCCTCACAACAATTAAATTTCGAGTAACTTAAAATTGACTGATCATAAACAAACATTCTAAAACATTTTTAGACGAGATCAGTTTGGCGCCGTCAGTGGGGACGCGAGACTTAATCCCATTGAGAGCTCTTGTGCTGAGCTTGGAGCTTGTTATGTATTGTGAGGATACGAGATTCCTAACATGAGAGTGATATGGATGAAGAAAGTGTTTCGAATCGCAACCCTTATGTAGTAGAAGACGAAAGGAATGATATTTTACCGAGGACTCAATCAGTGGCACAAGAAGAGTCCTCATTAGTGGGAATCTAACCAACCTCCGGAGCGGGATTTCATCCATGGGGATATATTTATGAGTGCATTGAAAGATTATCATTTGCATGAATATGTGCCGAAGACTTGCCAAAGTGATGCAAGGGTTCCAAAAAATTAAAAAAAATAAAAAATATCACAGTAGGCTCCATTTTATGTATACAATCACACAGTGATATGATAGTATCATATTTTCCGGGTCGGATTTCGGTGACATTCACTATTTCATTTCGATCTATTAAAAAAAAATTATCCATATTTCGAATGATCGAAAGGATCATATTCTGTAGCAGGGATATGTGAGAGGTCAATATGGACCTCGGATGCAAAGAAGATGGGTATATGGCGAACATACCCGAGCTATTTTATGTTCACGATATCGAATTTGCATATCCATGTCACTATTCAATGACATGACCATGTACTTTTGCCGGTTCTTTGGAAGACTCTGTTCTCCGATAATTCAATTGGTTTCCGACCTTTTCTACCATTTCATATCGGGATTCAAGTATGAGTTATATTCGGCATGGCCTAACGACCCTTCAGATAGATCGTATAGTTTTTTATCCAGTTTTGTGGTTGTTGTGTGTATTGCATGGAACGCTTGTCAAACACGTGAACCTCAAATTGAGAATGAGCGGATGCGTAGTGGCATTAGGAGGATTTATCTGCGTGTTGCTTAATGGTATAAGTGTGCGCCGAGTCTTTAGTGAGAATAATAGCCACGGAAAGTTGGAGGACCCAAGTCAACATGAGTTAATTGACCGGGAAAAATAAGAGGTTATATGAGTATATATGTAAGGTCATGTGGAATATTTGTTGGTTCTCAAGGATATGTGACGTTGTCAATAGCAATTATATGACCACGATCCTCGTTTCGATCCCAGTCCAGCCATTGGATCCGATGTGTGAATTTTTGAAGGATTATTTATACTATTTTTAGACAGCAATTATGTAAGAAGTAAGGTTCGTAGTAAAATAAGAGGTTATGGAGAACACAAGAAGAGTTGATCATTGCAAAATCTGGAGGATCCACCGTAGAATATGGAAGAGATTGGTCTAACGAGTACACCGTATATTCAGTAAATGAAAGAACGTATACTTATGAGTCACTTGACATTGTTGCAATTCGTGTGATCGATCGAATGTATCGCTGCCGAAGTTCAACACGCAAATCTTGTTGGTATTCAATTGCAAGTGTATTTATTCAGTTCTAGTATATTTCTCTCCATGGTTTAACACAAGAGAGAAGGATCCCTTATTATAAGAAGCGACACCGGGGACTCATAAGTTCCAAGTATTTTGTCATTTTTTAATCACAGTCTCGGACATGGTAATGTGGGTGTCGAATATCGGTGTCCGATGTTAATTGGTTTTAAAGCACGATTAGTTTGATGAGCTAGGTAGTATGGTGGAAGGAATGCCAGAGACCGAGGTCAAGGGAGTTGACTTGAATATTCGATCTGAGAACACACAGCCACTCTCCCTAAAAACTATTTAACATGACCTGAAGAAAGACGTCATAAGTTTGATGGAGTTTACTCAATATGTACTCAGTTTGTTCGAAATCACATAGCATGTGGAAGTACAAGATTAATGATGTGGGTTATCTCTTTTTGCATTATCAATGGGATTGTCTAGTTATTCATTCGAGAACTATTAATGATCTTTATAGAGGCCTTGTAAGAAGCCGATTAGCTTTCAGATATGGTTCGTTCGTAATATCGAATACTTTAGTAGTTTAACGTTTGAGACTCCGAGATTAACGAAGTTTACGGAGACTCTAGTCGATTATTTGGCATTCAAAAGATTGTACATGTCATATAATATCTCAATATTTATATTGAGGAGTTGAAAAGAGTTCGCCTTTCAGAAGTATTTATGGCAAAATACTAGTGTTGAATTGAGAGCATTGATGAATGAATGAGTGTTTATCGTAACAGAGAAATTACAAATACGCATATTGAAGAGTTGTTAAAATGATAAGACGGTCATCAAAGGATAATCTTTTGGGAATATAACACATCGAGAAGTTATTATGACAAAGACAAAACTAGTATGGAAGATAAGACGTTCGCGAATAAATATATTTATCGTGACAGAAAGAGAAGCTTCAAGTATGGATAGTGAAGCTGTGCTTAAATTGCCAATTTATTAATCAACGAAAAACCATGAAATGCGTGAGGTTACGATAGAATCATAAAATGAAACTTCCGAGTGGAGGTGTGTTATTGAAGGGCGGTCTCGTCTTCTCATTATATAAACCGTATTTTTACTTCTCGGCATTTCCACTAAGTAATCAACACCCCCCTAATGGTTATATGGACTATCAAGTCTCTTACTAATCATTCAGTGGATTCGGGCATGTGTGTGGAGTAGTCAAATAGCCCTGGTTTTCATTGGTGATTAATTGTTGTTCGAAAAAATGGGTCATGTCTTTACCGCCAGGGTTCTCTATTTGAATCATGTGGGTCTGCATTAACGAAACCCCTTAAAGAGTCTCGCAACTCTTGGAATTATGCTTGAGTATTTGGAATTAAAGGAAACGATTGAGCTTCAATGGTCAAAGTTAAATCTCTACTCGATAATCAAGTTTTTGTTAACATAAACCCTGTGTTGAAGAGAGTACCTAAATATTTTTCTTAATCATCCGAAATGGTATTCGTCGGATTATTCTTATTCCATCGTGAAGATTTCATGTATTCGATTTACTTTATTATCCAAATTGGATGTCGCTTAGAATGTATTCATCAAGATGCTAAGCAGTTATTTAAAGATATTTGAGAATTATGGTTTTTGAGTTTTCAGAAGTATCAACTGTTATACAACTATGCCTATTGGAGTTCACGAAAGAGATATCAAAGTTGTGGTATTTTATTGATCGCCCAGAATGGTATTCGTCCGGAAATATATGATTATTGAGCATTCTTTGTTAATTCACCTGCAACATTATCAAGTCGGAATGTATCTTGACCATATGTGCATCCTAGCAAATGTCTTGGCATTACTTAATAAGCAACGTATTGAGTTAGTCTAGTTTAACAACATTTTGGTTGCTTTTGAACGATTTGTTATTCTTCGAGTCACATTGGGAAATCAGGAAATATCAAGGTGTTTATTAACGGAATTCGTAGTGGTGGATCTTCCTATCCTCTTTTACAATTTTGCCCTGGGAAGAAGTGCTTTAAATCTAATCAGAGCTACCATATCCCTACACCTCTTTGATAGCTCTATTATTATGTTCTGGAGTAAAGGGGAAATCATGTGTCGGCAAGATATGCTCCTAGTGTTATGTTACGAAGCGATACGACTATGTCTAATACGAAGACATGCATCTATATAGTGGCATTCTAAATGGAAGATCGAGTGTATTAATATGATATGGTTTTGTTCTAGAAGAAAAAGAGAAAAAGGTATAAAGATGGAACCTCTATTATTAATGGGATTTTTAAGAATGAAAATGAATTCCCCGAAAGAGGTGGATATGCTCCCGTGAAAGTGGAAACATAGTTATTGAAGATGTGGAAGTCCTATTGCAAGGAAGGGCTCTATGAAATGCACATAATCGATCGCGAACCTATTTGTGGCTCCAAAGCCGAACGATGCTCATATTGCCCGATGTTATTTGTGTAATTATGTTAACCTCGGGGCTTGTTCGACGTGGCTATGTGGTATTTTCGGTATTTTTATGTGTCTATCGCGAGGCGTATTTGAGGGTATTTTCGTAATTCAGGCATGCTGGACCCCATATAAGGCTTCTGTAAGTGTTTTGTGATGTTTTGGGTTATTTCGGCCCCGGACGGGGCCAGGGGTATTTTCGTAATTTGCCACCCGGGAGCACATCGGCCGGGTGCAATGATGTTATGTGGCTGCGTAATCACTATTTGGAGCCAAAGAACTTATATACAAGGTTTTCCGGTATTTTCTAATCGCATTTCCGACTAAACTCTCGACCCGGAGGGAGTCCCAAAGTTTCGTGGCGCTCTGACACTTATTCTGGATTAATTGGATATTTTCTAAGTAAGTTGGGCTAATTTGACTAAGATTGGGCTTTTGGACCTTAAGTTGAGTTGTTGGGCCGAGTTTATCTATAAATACAAGACCCTAGGCCCCAGAAATGTATTCAGACTGTTATCACGCTCCCCAAGGCAAAGCTTTATTTTTCTGCACTGTAGACTCGCGACATATTACTCAGAGTCGCGACTTATTGCTCGGAGTCACTACTTATCGGTTGTTCACCTGAATGAGTCGCGAGTTGTTGCACTGCCCCTAGTCGCGACTTGTTGCACTGCCACTCGTGAGTTGTTGACCACAACTCGAGACTTGTTGCTGCCCTGCCTGACTCGCGACTTGTTGCTGCCCCAGCCTGATTAGCGACATGTTGCTGTGCCCCTAGTCGCAAGTTATCGCCAGTATCCGCGAGTTGTTGACCACAACTCGCGACTGCATCTCTTTCGGGCGCAACGGAGTGTTTTCGATCATTTTCAGAGCCGTTCTCATCTATATTGTTGTTATCACATCATTGTACTTTTATGTGTTGAATATCATAGTGAAAACCAAGGTTGAGCTTCGCTCTCCCGAGGACAAAAGCCCACATATTGTGGGCCCAACCTCGTATATCGCTCGTGTCCCACATAAATTGAACTCAAATTATATAATAAATTGACTGATCTAAAAGTAAATACCCAGAATATTTTTAGACGAGATCAGTTTGGCACCGTCCGTGGGGACCCGAGACTTAATCTCATTGAGAGCTCTTGTGCTGAGCTTGGAGCTTGTTGTGTATTGTGAGGATACGGGATTTCTAACATGAGAGTGATATAGATGAAGAAAATGTATTGGATTGCAAACCTTATGTAGTAGATGACGAAAGGAATGATATTTTACCGAGGACTCAATCAGTGCCACAGGAAGAGTCCCAGTAGCGGGAATCTAACCAACCTCCGGAGAGGGATTTCATCCGGGGGTATCTATTTATGAGTGCATTGAAAGATTATCATATTGTATGAATATGCGCCGAAGACATGCCAAAGGGATGCAAAGGTTAAAAAAAAAAAAAACCGATTTTGTGGCACTACCAAAATTTCACGGGAGGCTTCATTTTATGTATGCAATCACACGGTGATATGATAGTGTGATATTTTTCGGGTCGGATTTCGTTGGCATTTTACTATTCAATCTCGGTCAATTTTTTGAAAAATTTGCATATTTTGAATAATTCAAAGGATTTCGCTCTGTGATAGGGATCTATTGGGGATCAATATGATTCTCGGTTATAATGAGTAAGGGTTATATGGTGAACGTATCCGATACATTTACACACCTCCGCTCGCGAGGGAGGTTATTCTTCATAACATTGGCATATATTGAGATACCTAAGGATCTCATCGACATCAAATCTCGAGATCCATGTTAATTTGATGGACTTCAATGATGTGACCATGTACTTTGCCTGATATTTGGAATGGCTTACTTTACAATAATTCGATTAGTTGCCGATGTTTTTCTACTATTTCATATTGGGATTCAGGTATGAGTTTTAATCGGAACGACGGAACGATTCCTCGGAGGTATTGTGTGGTTTTCTATCCATCTTTGTGGTGGTTGTGTGTATTGCATGGAGCACTTGTGAAACACGTTAACCTCAAATTGCGAATTAGCGGATGCGTAGTGGCATTAGGAGGATTTATCTGCGTGTTGCTTAATGGTATAAGTGTGCGCCGAGTCGTTGGTGAGAGTAATAGCCACGGAAAGTTGGAGGACCCAAGTCAACATGTGTTAATTGACCGGGAAAAATAAGAGGTTATATGAGTATATGCGTATGGTCATGTGGAATATTTGTTGGTTCTCAAGGATATGTGACGTGGTCAATAGCAATTATATGACCACGATCCTAGTTTCGATCCCAATCCAGCCATTGGATCCGATGTGTGAATTTTTGAAGGATTATTTATACTATTTTTTGACAGCATTAATGTAAGAAATAAAGTTCGTCGTTGGCTATGGAGAGCATGAGAAAGGTTGATCGCCGTTGGTTTTTGAAGGATCCATAGTAAAGTATTGAAGAGCTTGGACTTACATATACACGACGTATTCAGGAAATGATAAGTTGTATACATATGGTCACATGTCGTTGCCGAAAATCATGTGATCGATCGAATGTAATGCTGTCGAAGTCCAATATGCAAGCCTTGTCGGTATTCAGTTGCAAGTATATTTCTCACCATGGTTGATGAGAATGAATTAGGATCTCGTATATACGTNTCACTTGCCCAGCAGCAGGAAGCAGAACATTCTGTATCCTCACAGTATGGTTTGAATAGTCAAAATATATAATTATATGCTTTAAAAACTCATACTTTTAACAAATTCTTTTGTTTTTAGATGATTTTGTAAGGTCTATTTCAAATATTTGAGGGTTTTCGAGTTTGCAATTTTGTTAGGTAATAAGTTTCAAAATTCTTTTCCAAATTTTTGAAAGAATTGATTATTTGATAGATTATTTATTCATTTGTATGTGTATTTGATTCTACAATTTTTTATTTGATTTAGAAAACTTTGTAATTTAATATATTTTCAGTTTTCAAATTATGAACACCAAATGTTTGATGAAATGTCTACTTAACAAATGCTTCAATTTTAGGTTGGAGTTTGAGAGATAAAATGACTAGCAATTATTCGATTGAAGTTGATGTTGAAGATGTAATTATAGAACAAAATGAGCTTTCTAAGGATAACACGCCTTTATGGAGATTTGTTACTAAATTAGGAAAAACAAGTGAATCTGGTGGAGGAAATTATAGACTAGCTTGTTGTTTTTGCAATAAACAATTTACCGGTTCATATTCTAGGGTAAAGGCGCATTTGTTGAAACTTTCAGGATTTGGAGTTACAGATTGCAAGACAATAACAATAGCGAAGCGCCAAGAGTTATCAAAGTTGGAGAGTGAAGCTTTGCATTTAAGAGAAATAGCCGGAAAAGGACTCTGATACCTCTACCTCTATCAAGTTCCACTACTACTCAATCATTCAGTTTGTCAAATGATTCACCACAATCATCTAGGCACGAGAGATCATCAAATAAAAGAAGGAATGTTGGTGGTCAACGTACTCTGGATGAAATGCATCAAAATCAAGTAAAAAAGAATTTAGATGCTGAAATTGCTAGAATGTTTTATTCCGGAGGACTTTCATTCAACTTTGCACATAATCCATATTACAAGAGTTGTACAATTCAGCTTGCAAGTCCGGACTTACAGGTACATGAATCTTGATTCGTTGTTTGATTTGCATGAATGTTATATGGTTTTTTCTTTTGTAGCTTATACTCCACCATTGTACCATGTTTTGAGGACAAGGTTGCTTAGAGAGGAAAGTGATCATATTAGCACACTTTTGGAGCCTATAAGAACTCGTTGGAAAGATAAATGTGTGAGTATCGTTTGTGATGGTTGGACTGATCCTCAAAGAAGACCATTAATTAATTTTATCGCAATAAATGAAGATGGACCTATGTTTTTAAGAGCAGTTAATTGTGAAGGTGAGGTCAAAGATCATATATTCATTGCAAATTTGATGAATGAATCTATCTTATCTGTTGGGGTTGACAAAGTCGTTCAAATTATCACCGATAATGCTGCTGCATGTAGACTTGCTGGTTTACAAATTGAAAAGAAATATCCACAGGTACATTATAATGATTACTTTTTTGTTATTATTTTTATAATGATCATAACATGATTTTTTGTTGGTACTCTAATAAATGATTTTTTGGACTCCATGTGTTGTTCATACGATCAATCTAGCAATTAAAATAATTTGCGCTCCGAAGAACACTTATGTAAATACAGCTTTATACAAGGAATGTGAGTGGATTAGTAAACTACTCTATGTGGTTACAAAAATTCGTAATTTTATTACCAGTCATTCAATGAGGTATGCTATGTTCAATAAATTCTCCAAGTTAAAGTTGTTTCGTATTGCTGATACTAGATTTGCAAGTATGATTGTCATGTTAAAGCGATTCAGAGAAATCAAAGTTGAATTACAGAGTATGGCCATTAGTCCAGAATGATTATCTTATCGAAATGACGATGTAGCAATGGCTCAAATGATCAAAGACCAATTAGTAAGTGACATTTTATGGGATCAAATAGATTATGTTCTTGCATTTACGAAGCCTTTGTATGAGATGATTAGAATATGTGATACGGATAAGGCTTATCTTTATACTATCATTGAGATGTGGAGTGTTATGATGCAAAGAATAAAGACTGTTATTTTGTCGCATGAGGGGACTTTTGATTATGATGTGAATAACTTCTGGAATGTTGTTTATAGTGTCATGGAGAACAAAAGAAAAAAATGCATTACAGCATTACATGCTTTAGCTCACTCATTAAATCCTAGGTACGAGTTGTTTTGCGATATAACTTTATTTATATACTTTTCTTTTGATGTTATATCATAAGACTTATTCTTAGATTAATTTGTGTAGATGTTTATCAGAGGAATGGCAACAAGAGCATCCTTATGCTCGCCCTCCGCATTTGGATGAGGAAATTTGTGATTTGAGAAAGCAGTGTATAAGACGTATCGTACATAATGATGAATTGAGGATAAATATGAATCTTGAACTAGCAGATTTTTGGGAATGTGCAGGTAAAATGAGTGATTTTGATTCTATCAGTGATAGGAATAAGATGAATCCTCGACGTTGGTGGGTAATTCATGGATCTTGTGCACCCAATATTCAAAGAATATCAATTAGATTATTAGGACA
>RWGZ01001702.1:496925-548964 GCA_009725065.1 Utricularia reniformis | reverse complement strand
GTGATGTTACCCTTTATTTAGTTTGAATACACTTGGTGTTACCAAATTTACAATTTGATTTGTGTTAATGTCATTTGGCTCATTTTTCACATTGTTCCACATGTTCTAAGTGTGATGATTTTATTTCATTTAATCTTGAATTGATGTTGTTAAAACATGAATTCATGTTGTTAGAATAGAGAATAACTCTGTTATACCATGATTTATGCGATTAAACTATAGTTTATATGCTATGACATGAAGTCGTGTTGTTATGACTGCACGATCATTCCGTTTTCGAACTTACTTTTTTTGAATATACATCACGTATTCGTGATTGATGAGAACTTTAGGATCGGGTACCTTGTGATGGGTAAGGCCCAGCAACCGTTGGGCTGATTCAAATAGTGAAAACGATCCTACAGCTCGTTTACACGCCTAAGAAGGAGCGGCCCGATGTCAATGATAGGACCGAAGCTAACCTTAGTGAAATAAAGCGTTTTCTGCCAGCTGGCACCTGGGTTCGGTCCGAACGTTCACAACTCATGTTTTCCACGCTTCGGGCCTTCCCACGTTTACCATGCTTCGGGCCTGATCACGCAGACCACGTTGCGGTCCCAACCTCATTTTACATCCCGTGATAGCAACCTCTAACAATCCTGTCAGAGGCGGTTACAGAGCGTGATTTACACACGCTATGAACTCTATAAATACAGGTCAAGACGACGGAAAAAGCAGGACCCTTTAGACGCGGAAGAACAGGCCGTTACCCTGCCGGAGTTCTTACCGATTTCTTTCCCTTGTCATTTTCTTTAACTTCTGCTGTATTAACTATGAATTATTCGATAAGTGAACAGGCTAAGAGCATAATCTGCTCTTAGTCAAGTGGTTTTCACCCCAATTTCTGGGGTTTCCACTATAAATCGCCGTGCATTTACTCATTTCCAGTTTTTAATCGTCTTCCACATCTAAAACAAATCAGAAATAAGTTCGTTTGCTAAACGAACCGGACGACTGTTGGTACCCCCTAAAAAGGGACCATAACAGTTTGGCGTCGTCCGTGGGGACGCTTCCTAATCCCATTTGAGTTTTCTACCAGCGATAGGATAATCAAAGGCATGGCGACTGGAACTCCGACAAATGATAGTGACGTGCTTCCCGACAGTCTTCCAGCACCAACATTCACTTTACAGGATCTGGTAGCCGTCGTCAGGAAAGTGGTACTATAAATTACGTCAGAGAAAAGTGGAGCAGAACCACCGGCTATATCAAGCCCTGTTCCCAATAGTAGAGGATACAAGAGTGATCCTGACGAGCGCAGTACTGATGAAGAAGAAATCATTAGTACTGGAGTGACAATGGGGAGGCCTAGATATCGGTCTACACCTCCTCCCCCAGCCAGAGCTCTAACTACCGCTCCTGGAAATGATCAGGAGCAGATGCAGCGACAAATTGATGAGCTCACCAGGGAGTTGGAGAGCATGCATGCGTTGAGGGATTGCGAACCTAATATGCGACGCAATCCTGGTTTATTTTATAGGGCCATGGAGGCCCCTATCAGAAGAATTAATGATGATGACTGGTGGCATAATTTGCATGCGGTCCAGGCATCGTGTCATCAATCTGAAGGCGTATCAGCCGCCTTGGGAGATTTGATGCTCCCCTTTTCTCAGATTTGGGCAGCAGACCCAGATCGGGATTATCGCAACCCCGAGGGGTTGCCGACATTTCGTGGTGATGGTGATCCGATCGATCACGTTGCCGATTTCGAATTGCGCATGGGAACGGTTCGGGCCTCGGATTCATTAAAGTGCCACATCTTCGCGGCAGGGTTACAAGGCGATGCCCGAATGTGGTTTAAAAATTTGTCGGCCCGATCCATACAGTCGTATGGCGGATTTATTTTGGCCTTCTCTGAGCAATTTGCTCCAAATGTAGGACCGCCCCGAAGCAGGCAATAACTATATCAGCTAAAGTATATCCCGGCAAAGATGAGCCTTTTTCCTTCATGGAGAAATTCAATAGGACCGCCCGGGGCATCAAGCTCGAGCTCCGGGAAAAAATCGATATTCTATAGCAGGTCCTAGGACCTTGCGGCCTTTCGGCCAGTTTGGAAAAGAGCCCACCATCCACCTTGGGGAAACTTCTTCAGAAAATCAACAAGTATATCAAGGTGGATGAAGCGCTGGGGCTGGATTATAGGAAACCTAGCGGGATTTCTGAACCCGCGGGTGATCATAGGGATTCCTACCCTAAGAAGCAGTCGCGAGAAGTAGCGGCTGTAAGCGAAAAAGACGTCCCCCCGAAGCAGGAGGACAATCGGGTGTATTGCGAGCACCATCATAATCGCGATCACCCGACCCTGAAGTGCCCGCTGTTGAAAGAGACAGTAGAGGCAATGAGCGAAGAAAAGCCCGACCGAAATGGTCAGAAGGGCAAGCGAGCAGAATCCCCCCAAAGGGGCCACCAAGGTGACGATCGTCACAGGCCGCGGGGAAGAGATAATCGGGGACAACCCCGAAACTACAACAACCGGACGGAGGACAGAAGGTCCCCACCGCCAGAGCAAGAAAGAGGCCAACACGGTCGTGAGAACCGTGGTCAGGGCCGAAGAAGAAGAGGGCGGGGCCGCGGCGGTAGAGCCCCGCAGAATGAGGGTGGGAGACAGGAGCAAGCTACTCCCCCACCTGCGGAAACTGGTGTCCAACCTCCTCGAAATGAGGTGGCATCCAGAGAAGTGGTCGGAGATATTTATGTTATCTCTGGAGGTTTGAGAATAAATGAATCGGTCCAGGACCGAAAGAGAACTGCGCGCGGAGACTCTGCTGAGAGCTCCGAGTCTGTGGCGCTGGTGAAACATGATCCCATGGAACGGTCCTCCTTCAAAGAGGACATTACTTTCACCCTGGCTGATCGGGAAAGGATCATGGATCCATGCGACGATCCCCTTACCGTCACTGGGATCATCGGGAATCGTCGTGTCCACATAATTTTAGTGGATATTGGGGCTTCATGCAATTTAATGAAGCGCTAGGTCGCCGAGATGTTGGGAGCGGCTGCTCACGATCTCCCGAATGCTAGCATCACTCTTTGGTCGTTTGACCAAAGGAGCGTTATGCCGTGCGGGAAGATGTTATTCCTAGTTACTCTTGGAGAGCCATCCAAGGACCGGTCTGAACACCTGGAATTCATTATCGTTGAAGTCGACTTGGCTTACAACGCTATCATCGGACGGGCTGGCCTTAGTAAGTTTGAGGCGGTCCCTTCTACTTATCATATGATGCTCAAAATCCCCTCCATTCATCGAGTTATTTCTGTTAAGGGGGATTAGAAAGTAGCTAGGCAATGCTACATGAGCTCGTGCCGAACTTTGGCACCGGTTAAAAGGGTCCGGGTGGATCTGGTGGTCGAATTGCCGAACCCGAGGCAAGCAATGGAACCCGAAGGGTTCCAATTGATCAACCTGGTTGAGGATGACTCAACCAAGACAACTCGCTTCAGGGCACATCTGGCCCTTACTTTGAAATATAACTGATCCACCTGCTGAGAAGCCACGCGGATATATTCGCATGGACCCCGTGTAATAGCCAGGAAAATGGTATGATGGAACAAATATTAGGGAATGTAGCGATAAAGTCTAAACAAGGGATAACGAGGGATACGGGAACGAAAGAACTTAAAAGGAAACGAAAAAAATGGAAAAGTAAAGTAAAAGATAGAGGAGGGGTCAAAATGAAAGGAAGGAGGGGTTAAAGTGGAAATTAGAAAAGTTAGGATGTCTATAAATAGGGGTGAGGATGCCCAAAAACGAGTTAATCATCATTAAGACACGAAAATTTGAAAATTGCCACGAAGAATGAAAATTATCGCGGATTTCACCATAAGCCATTATTATCGTGGATTTCGTGTGGGCAAGTATTGTCGCGGAATTTGATGGAGTGATTATTGTCGCGGATTTTTCGAAGAACATTATTGTCGCGGATTTGGATGATGAAGGGAATTATCGCGGATTCTTTGTGAAGAGGAATTGTCGCGAAAAACATCAAAGTTCAATATTATCGCGGTTTTCGGTTTTAAGGTGAAATTGTCGCTGATTCGGATTACAGCATAGAATTATCGCGAATTTCGAGGAAGGAAGTAAATTATCGCGGAAATACTAAGTTTAACTGTTTTCGTCGCGTCTCAACGTCGGATCGTGAGAGGTAAAGAACACGTTGGGTCTACGGTAATCACGTAGTTAACAATAGGATAATAACGTCGGAATTCGAGTAACTAAAACATGTTACGAAATGCAGGGAAGCGCGGAAAGACTATAGCAAGCGAAAGCAAGCGGTAAGCGGAGTGAACACAATATAGTAATGGAAGTTTCAGACTTAGGGAATAGGATTGGGTTAATAAGGAGGAAAGGAAAAGACACGAGTGAACGAGATAAATGTTAATAAGACTCGGGGTGAGGGAGGATGGACCGTCCGACCGAACCCGGCATCGTGCCTAGTACACGATTCGCCAAAGGAAGGGCATGCCTGATGAAGGGAACGATAAGTTCCAAAGAGGAAAAGATACTTACGAAAAGGGCAGAACGGATCCGGGTGGAAAAAGGGGTAGCACCTAATTACCAACCCGGGGAAGGGAAGCATATGGCCCGTCGAGTCATCCAACAGCTAACAGTTGGCTTGGGCGGGACATGCACCGAGCATGTTACTCTCGGCAACAGTAAAGTTAAAGTATGATGGGAATGATAAGGGTAAAAGAATAGGGAAATAAGAAAACGGTTAAAATGAACGATTCATGGGGGTGTATACGGTGTAATTAAGAAATGTAAAGATAATGTGTAACAGGTGTGAAGTTTCCTTTAATAGATTGTGACCGCTTTACAGATTTTGTAAGTGACGCAGACGAGGTATGAGAGTGGCATGGGAAGGAGGTTTTCGGTTGTCCGGTGATAGAGTCCGGTCCTTCGGAGAATACTCTAAATTATGCTGTCGAACTTTGATGTTTTCGAACTATGTTTTAAGTTTACATTCAAATATTTCAGTTTTAATTATCACATTATAACAAAACAGCTAGGCCCAAATTAGGGTCGTTACAAATGGTATCAGAGCGTAACATCGTTACTAAACCGGTAACGGTGCGGTCCTACGTAGAAGAGTCTAGGAAACTCGTAGGAGGACAACCGACCATAGGAAGGGATGGGCATAGAATGTAATGGATGACATGAGTAGGCATAGATATAACGAAAGTTTAATGTAGGAATGGCACCTAGGACTAGAGCACATGGAAACCGAGAGGAGTATAGCAATGCATCAGAGCAGGCACCGGCGACAGAAACTCCGGTTGCGGATTCATCGACGCCTCTCATGTTTAGCTAGGAATGTCTCAAGGAACTGTTCCCGACCATGGCGAGTTCCCTAGTTAGCGTAATAAGACAAGGACAGACGGAGAGGGGAAACTCCCTGTAAATGGAACCAGTGGCAAGACCCGAGAGGGGTAGAATGTACTTCAACGAGGCATTAAAGAAGGCTGGTATGAACAGCTTCACGGGGGATATGATGGGGGACGCGGAGGCGTGGATTATCCGCCTTGAGGAGAAGTTCGAGCTCATCGAAGCCCCAGAGGAGCTTAGGGCAGGATTGGCCCCGCTATGGATCGACGGCAGCACTGCCCGATGGTGGGGGAGCGTGTCGGCCTCACTACTGAACGATGGACCCATCTCTTGGGAGAAGTTTAAGAATGCATTTTTGGATTACTACGTGCCGAAGGGACTTAAGAAGGATAAAAGGGCTGAGTTCGACAGATTGACTCAAGGAAATCGCCCCGTAATGGAGTACATGTAGGAATTCATAGAACTAGGTAGGTACGCCCCCGAGATCATGGGGAGCGAACAGGAAAAGATGCAACGCTTTACAAAAGGGCTGAACGAGAAGGTGAAACTGACTATGTATGGCAGCGATGACGAAGAATTCTCGAGTTTGGTGGCGGCGGCAGTCCGCGTAGATGGAGGATTGCGGAGAATGGATAAGGAACGCACCAGAAGCTCTGCGAGGAACGAGGTTCAGGGACGGGGAGAATGGAAAGGAAAGGTCACTACGGAAAGTCTCGGACCGGTACAAGGACCCCCGATCAGACCGCCGTGCGCCAAATGCGGGAAGAATCACTTTGGAGAGTACCGAGCAGGAACCAAGAGTTGTTTCAAGTGCGGCCAGGAACGACACTTTGCCACAGATTGCCCGAAGAGGAGGAGGATCGAATCTGGGTTAACCGAAAACAGGGCAAGGGAGAGGATTACTTGAAATACTCGAGTGTTTGCTGTGAACAAGGAACAAGCCTCGGAGGCTGAAGACGTCGTGGCAGGTACACTACTTATTAACGGCTTTACAGCTTTCGTATTATTTGACTGTGGGGCTACACACTCATTTGTGTTAGAGAAGTTAGCCAAATGGTTTGGGATAATGGGAAGTAACACTAAAATCAATGTAAAAACACCGGGATCCGAAGCTATGGAGGCAAATAGAATCTATGAAGGATGCACGGTGGAAGTGGAGACAGTGCGAACAGAGGCAGATTTGATTGAATTGGGGATACGGAATTCGATGCCATACTAGGAATGGATTGGTTATCTAAATACGATGCGCAGGTGAGATGTCGAGAACGTACGATCACGTTTAGTACGCCGTGGGAAGGGAGAAAGGACATGGTCGGAAAACCGATTATGAGTGAGGATGAGGAATGTAAGGATCGATCGAACTGGTTAGCGTTCGTCACGGCTGTGAAGGAAGGGACGCCATTGAAGTCCGTTCCAGTGGTTTGTGAATACAATGATATATTTCCTGACGAACTATCGGGTCAACCACCTCAAAGAGAGGTGGAAATGGAGATAGAACTACTCCCTCGAACACAACCGATCTCTAAGGCTCCGTACCGAATGGCACCCAGAGAAATGCAGGAACTGAAATAGCAGATCGAGTCCGATCTAGTCTAAAAATATGTTGGGTATTTATTTTTAGATCAGTCTATTTATAATTTATTCGAAATTAGATTGTTGTGAGGACACGAGCGATATACGAGGTTGGGCCCACAATGTGCGAGCTTACGTCCTCGGGAGAGCAAAGCTCTACCTTGGTTTCCACTATTATAATCAAGCGGTACAAATACAATGAGATGATAATGACGATACGGGCAAAAACGGCTCGAAAAACGATCAAATCTGCAGTCGCGTTCCACTGGGCGCGAGTGAACAGTGTCAGTTACGTTCCACTGGACGCGAGTGAACAGTACAGGCAGTTACGTTCCACTGGACGCGAATGAACAGTATAGGCAGGCAGGGTTTATCGCGACCAACGCGATTGGACGCGACTCTGGCTGATGGTCGCGAGTAATCACTGGTCGCGACTGGTCGTGGAGAACCACTGGTCGCGACTGGGTGAGTTAAGTCGCGGCTAGGCGTGTTTGGTCGCGAGTCTGGGGTCAGGTTTTGCCTTGGGAAGCGTGAAAAAAGTCCCAATCCTTTCTCAATGCCTTGGGGCTCCTATTTATAGTGAAATTCAGCCCAAGACCCATTCACTTAAGCCCATAAGCCTAGTTCACTTCACTTAGCCCAAAATAATTAAATATTCCAAATTACAATATAATAAATACCATGTTGACCCCGAAGTTTCGGGTACCACTTCGGACAAGATATTAGTCGGGAATACGATCAGAAATTTCCCGAGAATTTCGTATATTGGTCCTTTGCCTTTAGATAGCGAATACGCAGCCATATAACATCATTGCACCTGACCGGTGCACTCCCGGGTGGAAAATGACGAAAATACCCCTGGCCCCGTACGTGGCCGAAATGACCCAAAACATCTCAAAACACTTACAGAAGCCTTATATGGGGTCCAGCATGCCTGAATTACGAAAATACCCTCGAATACGCCTCGCGATAGACATATAAAAATACCGAAAATACCACATAGCCACGTCGGACGAGCCCCGAGGTTAACAAAATTACATAAATAACCTCGGGCAATATCAATAGTCCCCTGGTTTTCAGATTCAGATTCTGAGTAGTAAACCACATTATACCAGCTCGTCCAGAAATCCATAACTCGTTCATAAACTTTTTACAATACCGTGAATAAGGTCGAAGTCATCTCGTTATTACTAACGGAATCAGATCCCGAGATGAATTGATAGTTTCACACTTCTTCAACTCGTAGTGTTGCTCTTATACGTATCACTTTTTACATTGCATACTAGTGCGCTTCGTTATTGACAGAAATTCTGATGCATCGCTTCGATTTGTTAGTATTACTCGATCGAATTTAGAAAGTATTTCTCAACTGTCATCAAGAGGTTTTAGTTTCACCTTGGGGCTNATTTTGAGCAGGGGGCTCCTCCAGAACTGACGACCGAGCCCCCGGTGACACAACAAAATCATCATTAACTTGAGGAATAGGATCCGCCTCAATTTCTTCATAAAAAAATATCATCATCAGAATTCCGAGTAGTCATGATAATAGAAATCCAAACTCAGCAATAAAGCTCCCAATGGGATAAAAATCTCGGTCCCCACGGACGGCGCCAAACTGATCTAGTCTAAAAATATGTTGGGTATTTATTTTTAGATCAGTCTATTTATAATTTATTCGAAATTAGATTGTTGTGAGGACACGAGCGATATACGAGGTTGGGCCCACAATGTGTGAGCTTACGTCCTCGGGAGAGCAAAGCTCTGCCTTGGTTTCCACTATAATAATCAAGCGGTACAAATAAAATGAGATGATAATGACGATACGGGCGAAAACGGCTCGAAAAACGATCAAACTGCAGTCGCGTTCCACTGGGCGCTAGTGAACAGTGTCAGTTACGTTCCAATGGACGCGAGTGAACAGTGTCAGTTACGTTCCACTAGACGCGAGTGAACAGTACAGGCAGTTACGTTCCACTGGACACGAGTGAACAGTAAAGGCAGGCAGGGCTTATCGCGACCAACGCGATTGGACGCGACTCTGGCTGATGGTCGCGAGTAATCACTGGTCGCGACTGGTCGAGGAGAACCACTGGTCGCGACTGGGTGAGTTGAGTCGCGGCTATGCGTTTTTGGTCGCGAGTAACCACTGGTCGCGACTGGTCGCGACTGGGTGAGTTAAGTCGCGGCTAGGCGTGTTTGGTCGCGAGTCTGGGGTCAAGTTTTTCCTTGGGAAGCGTGAAAAAAAGTCTCAATACTTTCTCAATGCCTTGGGGCTCCTATTTATAGTGAAATTCAGCCCAAGACCCATTCACTTGAGCCCATAAGCCTAGTTCACTTCATTTAGCCCAAAATAATTAAATATCCCAAATTACAATATAATAAATACCATGTTGACCCCGAAGTTTCGGGAACCACTTCGGACAAGATATTAGTCGGGAATACGATCAGAAATTTCCCGAGAACTTCGTATATTGGTCCTTTGCCTTTAGATAGCGAATACGCAGCCATATAACATCATTGCACCTGACCGGTGCACTCCCGGGTGGAAAATGACGAAAATACCCCTGGCCCCGTACGTGGCCGAAATGACCCAAAACATCTCAAAACACTTACAGAAGCCTTATATGGGGTCCAACATGCCTGAATTACGAAAATACCCTCGAATACGCCTCGCGATAGACATATAATAAATACCATGTTGACCCCGAAGTTTCGGGAACCACTTCGGACAAGATATTAGTCGGGAATACGATCAGAAATTTCCCGAGAACTTCGTATATTGGTCCTTTGCCTTTAGATAGCGAATACGCAGCCATATAACATCATTGCACCTGACCGGTGCACTCCCGGGTGGAAAATGACGAAAATACCCCTGGCCCCGTACGTGGCCGAAATGACCCAAAACATCTCAAAACACTTACAGAAGCCTTATATGGGGTCCAACATGCCTGAATTACGAAAATACCCTCGAATACGCCTCGCGATAGACATATAAAAATACCGAAAATACCACATAGCCACGTCGGACGAGCCCCGAGGTTAACAAAATTACATAAATAACCTCGGGCAATATCAGAGTCGCTACTGGAAAAAGAATTTCTTAGGCCAAGCAACTCCCCTTGGGGAGCACCAGTGTTATTTGTTAGAAAGAAAAGCGCGAGTTGAGACTGTGTTACGACTACCGGGAGTTAAACAAGGTCATGATAAAGAACAAGTATCCGTTGCGTAGCATCGACGACTTGTTTGATCAGTTACAAGGCGCGAAGGTGTTCTCAAAGCTAGACTTGAGGTCAGGGTATCATCAAGTCCGAGTAAGAGAAGGAGACATACCGAAGACATCCATTCGAACGAGGTACGGCCATTACGAATGCACGGTGGTACCGTTTGGATTGACTAATGTCCCAGCAATTTTCATGGATTTGATGAATCGGGCATTTCGTCAGTACCTAGACAAGTTCGTGGGGGTGTTCATTGATGACATCCTAGTTTACTCTCGCAACTAGGAGGAACACGAGCAACATCTGAGGATAGTATTGCAGACTCTCCGACAAGAGAAGTTGTATGCCAAATACAGCAAGTGTGAATTCTGGATGGACAGCATAGCTTTTCTAGGCCACGTGATATCAGCAGGAGGGGTGACGGTAGACCCAACATAGATAGAGACAGTGACGAATTGGCCCAGACCGACAAATGCTCGAGAAGTAAGGAGCTTCTTTGGATTGGCAGGATACTATCGAAAGTTCATCGATGGGTTCGCAAGGATTGATAAACGGTTGACAAATTAGACACGAAAGGAAACGAGGTATATGTGGGATGAGAAATGTGAAGAGAGTTTCGAATGTCTCAAAACGAAATTGACATCTGCACCGATACTAGTATTACCCACACGAGGACAGGACTTCACGGTATACAGCGACGCATCGAACAAAGGACTCGGGTGTGTACTGATGCAGGGAGGGAAAGTTATAGCATATGCATCCCGTCAATTGAAGATACACGAGTTGAACTATCCGACACACGATTTAGAATTGGCCGCAGTAGTATTCGCACTAAAGATTTGGAGACATTACCTGTACGGTGTGAAGTGTGAGATATTCACCGACCACAATAGTTTGAAGTACCTATTCACTCAGAGAGAGCTTAACATGAGACAACGGAGATAGTTGGAACTGATAAAAGATTACGATCTAGACATCCAGTATCACCCCGGTAAGGCAAACCAGGTGGCCGATGCACTGAGCAGTAAGACTCATGGCGTGCTAGCCAACACGTTGGTAAGGGAAATGGAGAACCTACAACTGGAAGTGGTAGAGTCGACCACAGTCATGTTAGGGACGGTTACCACGAAGCCAGGGATACTGGAGGAGGTACTAGAAGCACAGATATCAGACCCTGAGAAACCCGTAACGCGAAAAGAGGGAAACTAAACTGATAAATCAGAAATAAGCAAAGGAAGCGATGGGCTAATCCGAATGAATTGGCGAGTATGGGTACCAAACCGGCCAGAGCTAAGGAAGAAGATTATGGCAAAAGCACACAGTTCAGCTTTCTCAGTTCACCCATGAAGTACTAAGATGTATCGGGACCTAAAGACTCACTGGTGGTGGAATGGAATGAAAAACGAGATCGCAAACTTTGTGGCCAAATGCGAAAACTGCCAACGAGTTAAGGCCGAACACCAACGCCCGGGAGGCGAGCTACAACCCTTAGAGATCCCAGAATGGAAATGGGATAGCATCGGCATGGACTTTGTGGTAGGACTACCCAAGAGTCCACGAAAGAACGACGCGATATGGGTGGTGGTGTACCGTCTTACGAGGGCGGCTCACTTCTTAGCAGTCAAGACAACATACGGAGTGGACAGGCTAGCCAGAATATATGTGGATAACATAGTCAAATTACATGGAGTTCCAGTAAACATCGTTTCACACAGAGACCCGAGATTCACGTCTAGATTTTGGCAAAGTTTACAGAAATCGCTCAGAACTCAGTTATGCATGAGCACAGCCTATCACCCACAGAAGGATGGTCAGACCGAGAGAACCAACCAGATTATGGAGGATATGTTACGGGCATGTGTGTTGGAGTTTAAGGGAGGTTGCGAGGATTTCCTACCGCTAGTGGAATTTGCGTACAATAATAGCTTTCAGAGCAGCATTGGCATGGCCCCGAACGAAGCATTGTACGTGAGGAAGTATCGCACACCGCTATGCTGGGATGAGGTGGGAGAATGAACGGCCACAGGGACGGAATTGGTGGATGTCACCATTGAAATGGTGGCCGTGGTACGAAAGAACATTAAGGCGTCGCAGGACCGATACAAAAGTTGGGCAGATGCAAAAAGGAGACCATTAGAGTTAAAGGTTGGGGATCGTGCCTACCTAAAGGTATCACCGATGAAAGGGGTGCTAAGGACCACAAGGACAGGGAAGCTGAGTCCCCGATACATCGGACCATACGAGGTGGAACAAAGGATCGGAAACCTAGCATATCAGCTGAAGCTTCCGGAGGAAATGGGGGGGATACACAACATGATCCATAGAGGAGGAGGGTGACTGAAGGAATTCAAGAATGTGTGGGGGAACCCATAGAGATAACCCCGGAACTAACGTACGAGGAAGTCCCAGTAAAGATCCTAGGCAGGGAGGAAAGAAGACTCAGAAACAAACAAATCCCCGTGGTGAAAGTACAATGGTCCAATCAAGGAGAGAGGGAAGCTACTTGTGAAACAGAACGAGAAATTAGACAGAGAGTGCCGGAGTTGATGGAAGATTGGTACGCACGAGTTTCGGGACGAAACTCAAAATGAGTGGGGAAGGATGTAATAGCCAGGAAAAAGGTATGATGGAACAAATAGTAGGGAATGTAGCGATAAAGTCTAAACAAGGGATAACGAGGGATACGGGAACGAAAGAACGTAAAATGAAACGAAAAAAATGGAAAAGTAAAGTAAAAGATAGAGGAGGGGCCAAAATGAAAGGAAGGAGGGGTTAAAGTGTGAATTGGAAAAGTTAGGATGTCTATAAATAAAAGTGAGGAGGCCCAAAAACGAGTTAATCATCATTAAGACACGAAAATCCGAAAATTGCCACGAAGAAGGAAAATTATCGCGGATTTCTCCATAAGCCATTATTATCGCGGATTTCGGGTGGGCAAGTATTGTCGCGGATTTTGATGAAAAACATTATTGTCGCGCATTTGGATGATGAAGGGAATTATCGCGGATTCTTGGTGAAGAGGAATTGTCGCGAAAAACATCAAAGTTCAATATTAACGCGGTTTTTGGTTTTAAGGTGAAATTGTCGCGGATTCGGATTCCAGCATAGAATTATCGCGAATTTCAAGGAAGGAAGTAAATTATCGCGGAAATACTAAGTTTAACTGTTTTCGTCGCGTTTCGACGTCGGATCGTGAGAGGAAAAGAACACGTAGGGTCTACGGTAATCACGTAGTTAACATTAGGATAATAACGTCGGATTTCGAGTAACTAAAACATGTTACGAAATGCAAGGAAGCGTGGAAAGACTATAGCAAGCGAAAGCAAGCAGTAAGCGGAGTGAACACAATATAGTAAGGGAAGTTTCAGACTTAGGGAATAGGATTGGGTTAATAAGGAGGAAAGGAAAAGACACGAGTGAACGAGATAAATGGTAATAAGACTCGGGGTGAGGGAGGATGGACCGTCCGACCGAACCTGACATCGTGCCTAGTAGCCGAAGTGCGGGCCCTTGTCAACTCTTCCTCCAAGGTCGTCTTCTCTTTCTGGGCCCAAAGGAGAAGCTCATTCAACGTATTCCTCTTCTCCTGGCCCGACCTTGGACTTCGTTGATTTCTGCCTCTTTGGCCCGCAGCTTGGCCTCCAGGTCGGCAATACGCCCGTGAGCTGTTTGTCCCGTCTTCTACAGCTCAGAGACCTTATCAGCTAAGAGTGAGACCTCCGTCCCTGCTCTTAGCAGCTCATTGTCAAGTCGGTCACGGTCCTCCCGTACCTTGACCAACTCGGTATGCTTTATTTCAACTTGCCTTTTTGCAAGGTCAAATTGATCTTGGACTTGTTGGGAAACAACGCCACCACCCTGGTTCTTCTCTACGGTGATAGCAGTGGTGAAAGGTTTCCTCAACATCTGCATAAGACAAATATTCTTATGTAAAATTTCGGGCCTTCATGTCAAATGAAAATTACCTTAGTCGTGAGGTCGAGGAAGCCTTCCATAATTTCTTCCCCAGTCACGTCCGCCTGGACGTTCTCTGGGTTCTGCTCTCCCTAAAGGCGGGAGTCCTTTAGGAAAGCAGTCCTCCAAGAGGTTAGTTTCCTCCCCTTGTTGAACATGTCCAGCAGGCCCAAAGCAATTCCTCAGTCGGAATTGGTCTTCGGGCCCGACCCAGGTTCCTTCAAAACAAGCCCCTTAGTGGGGACCGGAGCACTGTCTCCCCTTTTCCGCCTTTTCAGCTCCTGCGGGGCTTCCACTTCGGTCGCCCTCTTCCCTTTTCCTAGGGGGACCGGCGGTAGGGAGACGTTCACCTTGAGCTGAGGACTGGGAGAACCTTCTCCACGGGAATGGCTCCCTGCAGCAACAAAGTAATAGTTTTAGTACTAATAAAGGAGGCGTTATCAATTTGAAAGAGGCTGGATAAGCTCAAAGAGCGAATCCGAGCCTTTATCACCTCCTCTACCACTCCAAATACCCGAAACGCAGGCCCGTCCCCAGATGACGGCTGCCCTGTGCAGCGAAGGGTCAGCGTGCCCGCGCTGGTTGTACGGATCGGGGGGTTCCCGGACCCCGAACGGACCAGCGTTCCCCCCATTGCTAATTCACTCCCCTCCGCGCTGCCCGATGCTTCACTTTGTCCTTCAGAAGGACGGATCGAAGCAGCTGCCATGCATTTGAAGCAAGAGCTTGGCATTGTCTCAGTTGAATCTGCAAAACAAATACATAAGGATCAGGAAAGATTAAAATATAAACATTACATCATACACGATCCTTCTGATGGATCTGAACTAGAAAAACCCCCTTCGGGGCTGGGGCTCTGGTCCTACCCGCAACACCTATTTCTATCAATCTTTTCTCCCGATGAAGATCTATTCGCCTAAGGCGTGCTTCAGGAGGGGGGAACATCGCAAGCGTGTTTGCAGTGTCCGTTCGGCAGGGGTTGAACCTACTTCGGTCCAACTGACCTATGCGTGGGTGGGTTAAAAGCAGCCATACTTTCAACATATCCTCTGTGGGGACTGCTTTCCACACGTAGCAGGTCTCCCATGCATGAAGAGATTCCTCTTTATCTACAATTGCACACTCTTTGGTGCGCACAGCTATATAGTATAACTTGCGGCAACCTAACAGACCCTTCCCCTTTCGGGATCCCACCAAGAACAAATTAAAGAAGTGTTCTAGGGTCGGGGCCCAATTCTGTTGGTAACAATAATAACTAAACGCTACTATATACACATAACTTCTCGGGAACAACACAAAAGTAGGGCAGTAAATTTCCTTAAGCACTGCCGCTTCAAAGGGATGTAGCGGAAAACGAATCCCGTACTTTAGCGAGGCATAATTGACCGGATTGGCCGATGCCGGCACATTCATCTCCGCCGGAAAGAAACAGGGAATGTCTTCACGTCCCTTCCAGATGAATTAATGTGCCGGGATTGAAAACCTAGACCTAAATTCCTCAATGTCCAACTCAAACATAGAAGGATAGCGCTTTTTGTGAGGAGCAATGAGCGTATACCTTAGGAAAAACGGATTGAAAGGGGGTTGGATGTAAGGTCGATTGAGGGCACAGAACAAAGAGCTTGCTGCGATTTCTCCTTCGCGATAATGACGGTGAGGAGAAACGGTGCCCAGAATCCCGATTTAAATATTAATCTCCCAGCCAATGGTGAGCCGCCACGTAATACTTCCCAAAACAGCGACTGTACGGGGCGCACTCATCACGCCTCTTGAACTGTCGAATGTGAAGAGCCGCGGGTCGAGATATTAATATTATTTAGAATAACAAAAATAAAAATACAACTTAAATATACGTTATTAAGTTTCAAATGTAATTGGCTCATACACTAAGGGAAAGATCGGTCCCCTGGACTCTCAATGTCTGCAGATACGGTCCCTTGTTCTCATGAATGTGCAAACATCATGTGATCGGCCTTGTATCACCTCTACGATTGGCAATCAAGCCCGAGGGGCTAGTGATGAGAACTTTAGGATCGGGTACCTTGTGATGGGTAAGGCCCAGCAACTGTTGGGCCGATTCAAATAGTGAAAATTATCCTACAGCCCGTTTACACGCCTAAGAAGGAGCGGCCCGATGTTCAATGATAGGACCGAAGCTAACCTTAGCGAAATAAAGCGTTTGCTGCAAGCTGGCACCTGGGTTCGGTCCGAACGGTCACAACTCACGTTTTCGACGCTACGGGCCTTCCCACGTTTACCACACTTCGGGCCCGATCACGCAGACCACGCTTCGGTACCAACCTCGTTTTACATCCCACGATAAAAACCTCTAACAAACCTATCAGAGGCGGTTACAGATCGTGAACTCTATAAATACAGGGCAAGACGACGGAAATAGCAGGACCCTTTGGACGCGGAAGAACAGGCAGCTACCCTGCCAGAGTTCTTACCACTATCTTTCCCTTGTCATTTTCTTTAGCCTCTGCTGTATTAACTATGAATTATTCGATTAGTGAACATGCTAATCGCATAATCTGCTCTTAGTCAAGTGGTTTTCACCCCAATTCCTGGGGTTTCCACTATACATCGCCGTGCATTTACTCACTTCCAGTTTTTAATCGTCTTCCACATCTAAAACAAAACAGAACCGAGTTCGTTTGCTAAACGAACCGGACGACTGTTGGTACACACAAAAAAGGGACCATAACAGTGATGTTAGCCTTTAATTAGTTTGAATACACTTTGGTTTTACCAAATTTTCGATTTGATTTGTATGAATTTCATTTGGCTCATTTTTCACATTGTTCCACATGTTCTAGGTGTGATGATTTTGAGTTCATTTATTCTTGAATTGATGTTGTTAAAACATGAATTCATGTTGTTAGAACAAAGAATAACTTGGTTATAATATGATTTATTTGATTTAACTAGAGTATATATGCTATGACTTGAAGTCGTGTTGTTATGACTTGCACGATCATTCCGTTTTTTAACTTAATTTTTTTTAATATACAACAAGTATTCGTGATGTTAGCATTTATTTAGTTTGAATACACTTGGTTTTACCAAATTTTCGATTTGATTTGTATGAATTTCATTTGGCTCATTTTTCACATTGTTCCACATGTTCTAGGTGTGATGATTTTGATTTCATTTAATCTTGAATTGATGTTGTTAAAACACGAATTCATGTTTTTAGAACAAAGAATAACTTGGTTATACCATGATTTGTGTGATTAAACTATAGTTTATATGCTATGACATGAAGTCGTGTTGTTATAACTTGCACGATCATACCGTTTTCGAACTTACTTTTTTTTAATATACAACAAGTATTCGTGATGTTAGCATTTATTTAGTTTGAATACACTTTGGTTTTACCAAATTTTCGATTTGATTTGTATGAATTTCATTTGGCTCATTTTTCACATTGTTCCACATGTTCTAGGTGTGATGATTTTGAGTTCATTTATTCTTGATTGATGTTGTTAAAACATGAATTCATGTTGTTAGAACAAAGAATAACTTGGTTATACCATGATTTATGTGATTAAACTATAGTTTATATGCTATGGCATGAACTCGTGTTGTTATGACTTGCACGATCGCTCCGTTTTCGAATTTACGTTTTTTTATTATACAACAAGTATTCGTGATGTTAGCCTTTATTTAGTTTGAATACACTTGGCTTTACCAAATTTACAATTTGATTTGTATGAATATCATTTGGCTCATTTGTCACAGTGTTCCATATGTTCTAGATGTGATGATTTTGATTTCATTTAATCTTGAATTGATGTTGTTAAAACATGAATTCATGTTGTTAGAACAAAGAATAACTTGATTATACGATGATTTTTGTGATTAAACTATAGTTTATATTCTATGACATGAAGTCGTGTTGTTATGACTTTAATATCACCCGAGAATGTTTTTGGTATCACGATGCCCCGGGAGCTCGTCCGACGTTGCTAGATGGTATTTTCGATATTCTTTGTATTCTCGTGTATTTACGTCATTCTATAGTTTTGAGGGTATTCACGTAATTTGGA
The DNA here is from genome assembly GCA_009725065.1 of Utricularia reniformis. Classification (NCBI taxonomy): domain Eukaryota; kingdom Viridiplantae; phylum Streptophyta; class Magnoliopsida; order Lamiales; family Lentibulariaceae; genus Utricularia; species Utricularia reniformis. The sequence continues at coordinate 530,806 of RWGZ01001702.1, read as the reverse complement.
CTCCCCGGGAATACATATTTGCATTCGACTAACGTTTCTAGTAGTCTCGGGCCCCGTACTGGGCCAAGGGTATTTTCTTAAATACCCTTGTTAGTTTATTTGGCACCGGATAAGGATGTGTCGGTTAGTTGTGGCTATATTTTTGGCTGTATATTCGACATCTGGAAGCAGTGAACTATTTTATTAGGTTTTCCGGTATTTTCTCATCGGTATTTCCGTCTAATTCTCGATCGAGATACATTTCCGAAGTTCTATTTCGGAATGACATTTATTCTAATTTAATTGAATATTATTTAGGTACTTTGAGCTTAATACAGTGAAATTGGGTTTCTGGGCCTGAAACATATTAATTGGCTGGATTTCTTTATATATAGGAGTCACAAGGCACTGAAAAGGGATTCAGACTCTTTTAATACCTCCCAAGGCAAGGCTCTGGCTCAAATTCGCTATGGCAGTCGCGAGACTTCGCTTTTCAATCTCATCCGCGAGTTTTCGCACCAAATCTCGCGGCCACCTTCATCTGGGTTACTGTTCGCGAGATTTTGTCGAAATAGTGCCAGTCGCAAGTTTTTGATAGGAATCACTATTCGCGAGTTCTTGATCGGAAGTTACTATTCGCGAGTTCTTGCTCCAAATCACTATTCACGAGTTCTTGTTCGGGAGTTACTGTTCGCGAGTTCTTGCCGAAAAACACTATTCGCTAGTTTTCGTACGAAAACTCGCGGCCAGCCCCCTCATTCGCGAGTTTTCGACAAATTCATCGTGACGGAGTGTTATCGATCATTTTTCAAGCCGTTTTCATCTGGAGTATTATTGTCACATCATTGTATTTGTATCCTTTGATTATTAGAGTGGAAACCAAGGTAGAGCTTCGCTCTCCCGAGGACGTAAGCTCACACATTGTGGGCCCAACCTCGTATATCGCTCGTGTTCCTACAAAAACTAAATTCCGAATAATTAAAAAAATTGACTGATCTAAAAATAAATACCCAAAATATTTTTAGACTAGATCAGTTTGGCTCCGTCCGTGGGGACCCGAAATTTTATCCCACTGAGAGCTTTATTGCTGAGTTTTGATTTCTATTATCATGACTACTCGGAATTCTAATGAAGGGATCCAGGTAGATCCTAATCCTCGGGCGAATGATGGGGTTGCTGCGTTGCCGGGGGCTCAATCGTCAGTTCTGGAGGAGCCCCCTGCTCAAAATGTCACTGCTCGACCCTCCCGGAGCGGGTTTTCATCCGGGAGGACACCTAGTTTTTATCCTCCTCAATGTCAGTGTTTATCTAAATATTACGAATTTGCGAGAGTGGGCCGAGTTGAAGTCCGTAATAATGCCCGCCTTTCGCCACCTGCGCGCTCTAGATCTGCGGATCAAACGAAGACCGATAATGATTTGGAAGAGCGGAGACGTACTTTAATCGCTCAATTAGAGCAAGTTGAAGCTCAAAGGAAAGCCCGGAGGAACAATGTTTCCCTAGAACCTGTTAATGATGTGGCCTCAGAGGAAGATATTGATCGTGTTCCGGAGACGCGAGCGAATACTGCAGCAACCGAACAGCAAAGCAATACTCTGCAAAAGATTGGCGAATTCATAGAGTCAAAATTTAAGGAGATGAGTGGGATGTTGGAGCAAAACGAGGCTAGGATGAACCAATTGGAGGCCAACCTGACTCTTGGCCAGTAAAGGAGACGAGTGTAAGGGGAGCATACCCGGGATACTCATCAGACCTCAGCTTACGAGGGAGATTATATTGAGAATGAGAGGGCTAATGAGCCCATTGGAAATCGAGGAAAAGTTCTGCCGTCAGTGGAAGTTTTGCAAAGTCCTTCGAACACATCTAACGCTCTATCGCCATTTTCCATGGCCATAATCGGAGCCACCCTCTCTGAGTTTTTTTAAATGCCTAAGGATCTTCCACAGTATCGCGGGTCGACTGACCCACATGCTCATACGTCGAATTTGGAGATTCATGTGAGTTTGATGAATTTCAGTGATGCGGCCATGTGCTTCGTTTTTGCCCCTTCTCTTAAGGAATCAGCCCTCCGGTGGTTTAATCGGTTACCGAGGCGTTCGATTGTTTCATTTCAGGACTTTAAGGATCAATTCTATTCAGCTTTCACGCCTTTCAACACGCCAATAAAGTCTATTTCTTCTTTGACCGCGTTGCGGTATGATTCTTCGAAAAGATTGTTGGGTTTGATTACCTCGGATTACTATGGGTGAGAAGGTTGGGGTGCTCCAGCTTATTCTAGCTGGACACCCGTTGTGTAATTCTCTGAATAGAGACCCCCCGGAAAGTATGGAAGATTTGGCTTTGAGATGTACACAGTACATCCGAGAAGATGAAGGTTTGCGAGATCATGGAGTGATCGAAGTGCGGGCGTATGGTTCCCACAATATTATTGCAAGTCGTGGGCCGGACAAGATTAGCCCGCACGCAAAACCGAAGTTGAGAGTGTTTCCCACATACAATTATGAGCATATTTTTGCAATTATCGAGCAAAAGAAGGCAGGTTCACTTCGCTATCCTCCTCCTTTGCATGAACCAACACCGGGGACAGACGAGTCCCAAGTATTTTGTCGTTTCCATCGGAGTTTTGGGCACGCAACCAATGATTGTCGGGAGTTAATGTCTGAGGTAAAAGGTTGCTAGAGTTGGGCCAGCTTGATGAACTGATCAGTACTATGCAGGCTCTACTCGAGTCTAAGCTGGGAAAGATTGATATAAGTGTCCCGGAGGGGACGGCACCTAAACCCCCAAGGGCCGATGCGCCACGACTAAATGCAAGAGGACGTGGATATGGAGGACAGCGTGGCCAGCGTCAAGGAGGTGGCCAGAGAGGATTCTTTAATGGTGGTAGACAAAACCAAAGAGGCGGAGGAAGAGGAAGCCAATATCGTGGTCGCGGCAGAAATCAGCCGCAAAGAAATCAGCAAGGTTACAGGTATGAAGCTTACCCACCAGCCCCTGCGAATCAGCAAGCACTTCCTCCTCCTCCGGCTGACCCCAACCAGGATCAACCTATTTTGAACGTTGAGAACTCTCAACCAAGATGGGGTAATCTAGGCCCCAACATTATGACTATCGCGGGGGAAAAAGCGTCGGCGATTCGAATCGCGCCCGCAAACATTCTTATCAGGCATTTTATCAGAAGGGGCACTTTATGGAAGTGAACGTGGTCCAGTTAACGGATTTGGATAAAATGACAATATCATTTGGACTAGAGGACTTATCTGGGATTTTCTCCCAACAAGATGACGCATTGGTTATCTCCCCTGTTATTGCGAATCATTATGTTTCTCGAATGTTAGTCGACACCGGAGCTGCTACCAACATATTGACTCTTGCGGCCTTTGAGCAGATGGCATTGAAAGGAACCACTGAACTCCAGCCCGTGCTTACAAAGTTATTTGGTTTTAATAATACCGTTGTTGCTGCTGAGAAATCTGTTTTTCTGCCGGTAACCTTGGGCGATCCTGAAATATCAAGAACTTTGATGGTGGAATTTGTGGTGGTGGATCTCCCTATACTCCCTTATAATGCGATCCTTGGGAGAAGTTGTTTTAACCTATTTGGAGCTATGGTATCCCAACCACATTTGATGATGAAGTTCCCAACACCGTCAGAGGTTGGGAAGATGAAGGGAGATCAAGAGCTGGCGCGCTCTTGTTATAATGTGATGTGTAGAAGTGGTATGGATGGATCGAAAGCGAAGTTACCCGTTTGTATGGTGGAATTCTCGTTTGATGAAGTTATTGACACAAATGACGGATAGGTCTCCTAGGAAGTTTAAAGAGAACGATATGAAGATGGAGCCTTTGGGAATCAAGACAGTGCCTTTATTCCCCGGTAATCTTGAAAAGACAGTGACGATCGGTTTCGAGTTGTTACCAGAGGTTGAGAAGGAGGTAATTTCTTTTTTGCAAAGTAATGTAGATGTTTTCGCTTGGTCTTATCAGGATTATGTGGGGGTCGAACCCCAATTCTGTTCTCATAGACTCAATGTTAACCCATATGTGCGACCAGTTCATCAGAAGAAGAGGAAGTTTTCCCCTGAGAAAGAGAAGGTGATTGATGAGGAGGTGGGCAGTTTGATGCGGGTATGATTCATAGAGTCTGTTAGATACACGGATTGTGTCGCGAATCCAGTGGTGGTCCCAAAGTCGAGTGGTGGTTGGAGAGTTTGCATTGATTTTACTGATTTGAATAAAGCATGCCGAAGGATCCGTATCCGCTGCCGGCCATTGACATGATGGTGGATGCGGCCTGTGGCTTTGAATTCCTTAGTATGTTAGATGCTTTTAAGGGATATAATCAAATTTTTATGCATTGTGAGGACAAGTTGTTTACTTCATTTATGACAAATAAAATCATTTTTTGCTATAGAGTTATGCCATTTGGGTTGAAAAATGATGGGGCCACCTATCATAGTTTAATGAATTCGATGTTCAAAGATATGATCGGAAAATCTTTGGAGGTTTATATCGACGATATATTGATAGAGAGTAAACATGGGGATAACCACATCCAATATTTGAATTATTGTTTTGGGGTATTGAGGAAGTATAGAATGAAATTGAATCCGCTTAAGTGTGCGTTTTGTGTGATAGGAGGCAAGTTTCTCGGCTTTATGGTATATGAGAGAGGAATTGAGATGAATCCTGACAAGATAACAGCTTTCTAGGAAATTACCCCTCCGACGACTGTTAGGGAAGTTCAATACAGTAGAATGGAAAGATTCATTCTTTGATTTCAGTTCTTTATTCTCTTCCAGGGCCTTCGCGAGGGCCTTCTTGTCAGCAGCATTGGCATCTTTGGCCTTTTTCAGCTTGTCTTCGGTCTCAGCCCTAACCTCCTTTAGCTTGTCTTGAGCATATTTTTCATTCGTCTTGAGGGTGTCGATAGATTGCTCAAGAGCATGCCTTTTCCCAATGTGAAACGCCGCACACTCCGTTAATTCACTACGATGAGCTCGGCTAAGAGCTTCGATCGATTTATTGTGTTCTACACGGAGCGCTGCCATATCTTGAGCATGCTTTTCCCGCTGATTCCGAATTAGCTTTTCTGCGACTTTCTTCGTCTGCTCCCCGATTATATCTGGACTGTCGAGCTCCGAATTCCTAAGCATACAGTATTCCCCTATTGCGGCTGCGATGCTCATCTCCACAACCGTCCACTCCATCTGAAAGAAAAAGAAAAAACCACAAAAAAACAGATAAGATACGGATGAAACATAGAGCAAGTAACAATGGCCGATCTAATTACACACCTCTCCCATCATGCGACGCGCGGTCGCAAACTGGCTCATCAACCGACCGAAGTCGGTGAATACTGTGTGGTCATCTCAACCATGCGGTAGTAGTGACGGGTTTCGTTCAAAATATGTCAAGGCCGGTCTGTTGGAAACACTGTCGCCCCTTGGAATCCGAAAGGTGACTCCATCTTTTATTAGTACCAGGCCAGCCTGACGTCCCATCTCGAGCCATTCCTTCACTATATGTTTTGGTATATCTCTTATTCGGAAGGCATCGAGGAACTCGGCTGTTAACCCACTCTTCCTAATGTGTTCCGCAACCTCCAAAACGGTGGGGCCCTCCACCGTTCTTTTCCCTTTATCCGAAGGAGCTTCTTGGTTTATTTGCCCTTCCGGATGGGTTTCTGGCTCAACCTCCTCTATCAGCGGGTCCATTGGTCCACCCCCGCTTATGTCACCCTCCTCCTCGTCATCTCCGACAACGTCCACTAGTGTCTCGACGAAGTCGTACATCCCTTCGTCAGGGGAGAACTCTCTAGCAGTAAGCTCTAATCGACGAGACACAGGAATTTAATCTTCAGGACTCTCAGTGTGCTCTGTAGCCGGCTCATTTTCTGCGGCTCGAGATTCTCAATGACCGGAGCAGGTGGTGTTGGAGTAACCGGTCAGGCCTCTTCTGCTTGCGGCACCGTTTCTTGCAAGCTTTGTGCCAGCTCAGCCGCTGCAGTGCGGTTCTGAGATTCTGGCGCCATCTCGAAGATCAACTCATCCTTCTCCGTAACAAGAGTACGGAGAGATTTCAACTTATCACCTAATCTCGAACGATCTCCAGGGGGAGCCATTATTTTATCTGCAAAACAAACAAGTCGCGTGAGATGTACGGTTAAAAAGATTATAGAACATATATACGCTGGTGTTAGGAAGGTGTGCTTATCGAGGGAGAGGTGTTGAGATGGTTTAAGTGTTAATGCATAGTCCAGATACCTAATAGTCCCCTACTAAAATGGGTAGGGGCCGGAAGAATGTTGGAGGCGACCAAGATTGGGGCATAGAATAGCGTCTTCGGGGTCCATTCAATACCATCCGATGTAGCGCACGCGACAAGTATCCGCTCCAAACCTTAGGAGTAATGGATCGCGGGATAGGATAGTAAGACTCCGGAAAGAAAGGTTCCCCTTCAATTGGGAACCGCTAGGGAAGACTAAGCGCAGATAATCTAGTGGAACCCACACAAGTGACAAAAAAGAAATGTCTCTTCCAGTCATGATTCGATTGAGGAGTAGAGAATGGAAAAGAGTTTTTCTTGTGCCTCTGGCTAAAAAAGATGCAACCCTGGGCACCATAATGGATAGCGGTACTGATTTGGAAGACATGGATGAAGCTATCAACGGTTATCGAAATCCCGTTTGTCTCCATGAATATAATGAAGGCAACCACCAAAGATATCGAGTTTGGGTTCAGCTGGAAGAGATGGATGTTTAAACAGGTTTAGAGAGTGGAAATGAACGGGTGAAGCGGAAAGCGTAGACCGCACTCTAGATATTCAAGACAAACGGTGTGAGTGCCAACCGGTGGACGCAAAATCCGATCAGAAGGACCGGGCTGGTACAGAACACAATCGGAAGGGAGGTGGTAATTTTCCACGAGAGATTTCCACTTCCGGTGATGCATGGTATATGGCTGATTAAAAGATTTCAAGGCCTTGACAGCAGAACTCTCTGGACCTATCGTATTCTCAAGATGTGCGATCCGATCGAAGAAATGTGGATAAGGGTTCGTAATGGGGGAGCGAAAAGGTGAAAGACTCGAATTGGAGCTCCCCGAGCCGGATGAGGAGTCCGAGGAATGGGATGACGAGGCATCAGTGTTCGAGGAATGGGCGGAGTCGGAGGACATGATGTAAAGATCTCGAAATTAAGATTTTTCAAATTTTAATAATTTTTTCCTGATTTTATTAAGTGTCTCGCGAGTTTTCGAACCAAAAGTCGCGAGAGGTACTGTGCAGCCTATGCAGTTGCGAGATTTCGTTCAGTTTTAAGTACAGTGCGTCACTGTTCAGTCGCGAGTATTTGTTCGTAAAGTCGCGAGTGACACTGTGCAATGCAAGTACTCGCGAGAATTCGTTACAAAAGTCGCGAATGGAACTGTGCTTTGAGAGTAGTCACGAGAAATCGTTCGAAAAGTCGCGAGAAGGTTTTGTCTCCGCGAATTAGTACTGTAACAGGGGGGTGGATCTGATATTTATAGGGCCGAACCCTCGTGTGGGGAAAACTCCCCAGGTTTTTGCCCGAGCCCGGAATCTGATGTTCATAGTGTCAAAACGATCGCATCTGCGATTGGTTCTCAACCCTACTCACGGTTTTTCAGGAAAAATTCCCGAGCAAGTATCGACTTTCGGGACGAGCTAATATGATATGGTTTACGACTCAGAATTTGAATCTGAAAACCAGGGGACTATTGATATTACCCGGGGATTTTTTTGGTATCACGATGCCCCGGGAGCTCGTCCGACGTGGCTGGATGATATTTTCGATATTCTTGGTATTCTCGTGTATTTACGTCATTCTATAGTTTTGAGGGTATTCTCGTAATTTGGACTCCCCGAGAATACAAATTTGCATTCGACTAAGGTTTCTAGCATTCTCGGACAAATTCGGCACCGTATGGGGCCAAGAGTATTTTCGTAATTTGGCAATCGAGAAGGATGCCGGTAAGCTGTGGCGATATTTTTGGCTGTATATTCGACATCTGGAAGCAGTGAACTATTTTATGAGGTTCTCCGGTATTTTCTCATCGGTATTTCCTGCTAATTCTCGATCGAGATACATTTCCGAAGTTCTATTTCGGAATGGCATTTATTCTAATTTAATTGAATATTATTTAGGTACTTTGGGCTTAATCGAGTGAAATTGGGCTTATGGGCCTGAAACTTATTAATTAGGCTGGATTTCTCTATAAATAGGAGCCCCAAGACACTGAAAAGGGATTCAGAATCTTTTAGTACCTCCTAAGGCAAGGCACTGGCTCAAATTCGCTAAGGCAGTCGCGAGACTTCGCTTTTCAATCTCATCCGCGAGTTTTTTCACCAAAACTCGCGGCCACCTTCATCTAGGTTACTGTTCACGAGATTTTGTCGAAACAGTGTCAGTCGCGAGTTCTTGCTAGGAATCACTATACGCGAGTTCTTGTTCGGGAGTTACTGTTCGCGAATTCTTGTTCGGAGTCACTATTCGCGAGTTCTTGTTCGGGAGTTACTGTTTGCGAGTTCTTGCCGAAATACACTTTTCGCGAGTTTTCGATCAGCTTCATCGTAACGGAGTGTTTTCGATCATTTCTTGAGCCGTTTTCATCTGAAGTATTATTGTCACATCATTGTATTTGTATCCTTTGATTATTATACTGGAAACCAAGGTAGAGCTTCGCTCTCCCGAGGACGTAAGCTTACACATTGTGGGCCCAACCTCGTATATCGCTCGTGTTCATACAAAAACTAAATTCCGAATAATTGAAAAAATTGACTGATCTAAAAATATATACCCAAAATATTTTTAGACTAGATCAGACTTGCACGATCATTCCGTTTTCGAACATACATTTATTGAATATACAACACGTATTGGTGATGTTAGCCTTTATTTAGTTTGAATACACTTGGTTTTACCAAATCTACAATTTGATTTATATGAATATCATTTGGCACATTTTTCACATTGTTCCACATGTTCTAGGTGTGATGATTTTGATTTCATTTAATCTTGAAATAATGTTGTTAAAACATGATTTCATGTTGTTAGAACAAAGAATAACTTGGTTATACCATGATTTATGTGATTAAACTATATTTTATATGCCATGACATGAAGTCGTGTTGTTATGACTTGTACGATCAATCCGTTTTCGAACTTACTTTTTTTGAATTAACAACATGTATTCATGATGTTAGCGTTTATTTAGTTTGAAAACACTTGGTTTTACCAAAATTACAATTTGATTTATATGAATATCATTTAACTCATTTTTCACATTGTTAGACATCTTCTAGGTGTGATGATTTTGATTTCATTTAATCTTGAAATGATGTTAAAACAAGAATTCATGTTGTTAGAACAAAGAATAACTTGGATATACCTTGATTTATGTGACTAAACTATAGTTTATATGCCATGTCATGAAGTCGTGTTGTTATGACTTGCACGATCATTCCGTTTTTGAACATGCTTTTTTTGAATATATACAACATTTACTCATGTTGTTAGCCTTTATTTAGTTTGAATACACTTGGTTTTACCAAATTTATAATTTGATTTGTGTGAATATCAATTGGCTCATATTTCAAATTGTTCCACATGTTCTAGGTGTGATGATTTCAAATAATTTAATCTTGAATTGATGTTGTTAAAACATGAATTCATGTTGTTAGAACACAGAATAACTTGGTTATACCATTATTCATGTGATTAAACTATAGTTTATATGCTATGACATGAAGTCGTGTTGTTATGACTTGCACGATCATTCCGTTTTCGAACTTGCTTTTTCTGAATATACAACAAGTATTCGTGATGTTAGACTTTATTTAGTTTAAATACACTTGGTTTTACCAATTTTATAATGTGATTTGTAAGAATATCATTTGGCTCATTTTTAACAAAGTTCCACATGTTCTAGATGCGATGATTTTGATTACAATTAAACTTGATTTGATGTTGTTAAAACATGAATACATGTTGTTAGAACCAAGAATAACTTGGTTATACCATGATATATGTGATTAAACTATAGTTAAAATGCTATAACGTGAAGTCGTGTTGTTATGACTTGCACGATCATTCCGTTTTCGAACTTACTTTTTTTGTATATACAACATGTATTCGTCATGTTAGGCATTATTTAGTTTGAATACACTTGGATTTACCAATTTTATAATGTGATTTGTATGAATATCATTTGGCTCATTTTTAACAAAGTTCCACATGTTCTAGATGTCATGATTTTGAATTCAAATAAACTTGATTTGATGTTGTTAAAACATGAATACATGTTGTTAGAACCAAGAATAACTTGGTTATACCATGATGTATGTGATTAAACTATAGTTTAAATGCTATGACATGAAGTCGCGTTGTTATGACTTGAACGATCATTCCATTTACGAACTTACTTTTTCGTATATACAACATATATTCGTGATGTTAGGCTTTACTTAGTTTGAATACACTTGGTTTTTCCAAATTTACAATGTGTTTTGTATGAATATCATTTGGATCATGTTTCACATTGTTCCACATGCCCTAGGTGTGATGATTTTGATTTCATTTAAACTTGAATTGATGTTGTTAAAAAATGAATACATGTTGTTAGAACCAAGAATAACTTGGTTATACCATGATGTATGTGATTAAACTATAGTTTAAATGCTATGACATGAAGTCGCGTTGTTATGACTTGCACGATCATTCCGTTTTCGAACTTACTTTTTNCATTTTTTCGAACAACAATTAATCACCAATGAAAACCAGGGCGATTTGACTACTCCACAAACATGCTCGAATCCACTGAATGATTAGTAAGAGACTTGATAGTCCATATAACAATTACTAAGTAGAGATGTCGAGACATAAATATACGCTTTATAAAATGAGAAGACGAGACCGTCTTTGAATAATACACTTCCACTCGGGAGTTTCATTTTATGATTCTATCATAACCTTACGCATTTCGTGGTTATCCGTTGATTAATACCTTGGCATTTTAAGCACATCTTCACTATCCATTTTGGAAGCTACTCATTCTGTCACGATAAATACATTTATTCGCGAACGTCTTATCTTCCATACTAGTTTTGTCATAATAATCTATCGATGCGTTATATTCCCAAAAGCTTATCATTCGACTCTTCAATTTGTATATTAAGATACTCACTTCCTCACTATAGGACATGTACGATCCATGTACCAATAAACAGTTCAACAAGTTTTCATGAACTTCCTTAGTCTCCGAGTCTTGAACCTTAAACCACCAAAGTAACCGATATGACGTATGGAATATGCACGATAGCTATATAGACTCTTCACGAATGGATAACCGGAAAACCCCGTTGATAACTCAAAACAAGAAAACCCACATCATTAATTTCAGTCTTTCACACGTTCTATCATCCCGAACAAACTGAGTACATATTGAGTAAGCTCCTCCATACTCATGGCGTCTTTCTTCAGGTCATGTTAAACAGTTATTAGGGAGAGTGGCTGTGTGTTATCGGGTTGAATATTCAAGTCAACTCCCTCGACCTCGGTCTCTGGCATTCCTTCCACCATACTACCCAGCTCATCAAACTAATCGTGCATCAAAACCAATTTATATCGGACACCGATTTTCGACACCCACATTAGCATGTCCGAAACTGTGATGAAAAAGGACAAAATATGATAAAACTTATGAGTCCCCGGTGTCGGTTCTTATAATACGGGATCCTTCTCTCTTGTGTTAAACCATGGCGAGAAATATACTAGAACTGAATAAATACACTTGCAATTGAATACCAACAAGATTTGCGTGCTGAACTTCGGCAGCGATACATTCGATCGATCACACGAATTGCAACAATGTCGAGTGTACTTGTTAGGCCAAGCTCTTCCATATTCTACGGTGGATCCTCCAGATATTGCAACGATCAACTCTTCTCTTGTCGTCCATAACCTCTTATTTTACTACGAACCTTACTTCTTACATTAATGCTGTCGAAAAATAGTATAAATATTCCTTCAAAAATTCACACATCGGATCCAATGGCTGGACTAGGATCGAAACTAGGATCGTGGTCATATAATTGCTATTGACAACGTCACATATCCTTGAGAACCAACAAATATTTCACATGACCATACACATATACTCATATAACCTCTTATTTTTCCCGGTCAATTAACTCATGTTGACTTGTGTCCTCCAACTTTCCGTGGCTATTATTCTCACCAACGACTCGACACACACTTATACCATTAAGCAACACGCAGATAAATCCTCCTAATGCCACTACGCATCCGCTAATTCGCAATTTGAGGTTAACGTGCTTCACAAGTGCTCCATGCAATACACACAACCACCACAAAACTGGATGGAAAACCACACAATACCTCCAAGGAATCGTTCCGTCGTTCCGATTAAAACTCATACATGAATCCCAATATGAAATAGTAGAAAACATCGGCAAGTAATTGAATTATTGTAGAGTAAGCCATTCCAAATATCAGGCAAAGTACATGGTCATTTCATTGAAGTCCATCAAATTAACATGGATCTCGAGATTCATGTCGAGGAGATCCTTAGGTATCTCAATATACGCCAACCTTATGAAGAATAACCTCCCTCGCGAGCGGAGATGTGTAAATGTATCGGATACATTCACCATATAACCCTCATTCATTATAACCGAGAATCATGTTGATCCCCAATATATTCGAATCACAGAGCGAAATCCTTTGAATTATTCAAAATATGCCAAATTTTCGATAAATTGACCGAGATGGAATCGTAAAATGCCACCGAAATCCTACCCGGAAAATATCACACTATCATATCACCGTGTGATTGTGTACATAAAATGGATCCTCCCATAAAATTTTGGTAGCACCAAAAATACGGAGTATGTGGAATTGTCTTCGGCACACATTCATGCAATATGATAAATTTCAATTTTTTATTTTATTTTTTATTTTTTTGGAACCCTTGCATCCCTTTGACATGTCTTCGGCACATATTCATGCAATATGATAATTTTCCAATGCACTCATAAATAGACCCCCCGGATGAAATCCCTCTCCTGAGGTTGGTTAGATTCCCGCTACTAAGGACTCTTCCCGTGGCACTGATTGAGTCCTCGATAAAATATCATTCCTTTCGTCTTCTACTACATAAAGGTTGCAATCCGATACACTTTCTTTATCTATATCACTCTCATGTTAGGAATCCCGTATCCTCACAATACATAACAAGCTCCAAGCACAGCACAAGAGCTCTCAATGGGATTAAGTCTCGAGTTCCCACGGACGGCGCCAAACTGATCTCGTCTAAAAATATTTTAGAGTGTTTGTTTACGATCAGTCAATTTTTAATTACTCGAAATTTAATTTTTATGAGGACACGAGCGATATACGAGGTTGGGCCCACAATGCGTGAGCTTACGTCCTCGGGAGAGCATAGCTCTACCTTGGTTTTCACTATAATAACCAAAGGATACATGTACAATCATGAGATGATGATAATCCGAATGAAAACGGTACGAAAAACGAACAATTCCACTCCATCGCACCCGAGGCGACGAAAACTTGCGAATTAAGGTGATGTTCGTGACTTTTGGACATAAACTTGCGAATGGTGCCAAAAGTCGCGAGTCTTGGTGCCTAAGGGACGAAAACTCGCGAGTCCAGGTGTCTGAGAGGCGAAAACACGCGAATCGGAGGTCCAGGCGACGAAATCTCGCAAATACAACAATGAACACATGCTCTCACGACTTTTGGTGCAAAAGGTCGCGAGTGTGGCCTTGAAGATGAGGGATTCGCGAATTTTGGATCAAAAAGTCGCGAGTGGGGCAAAAAGTTGCGAAACCGGGAGCTTTGGGAAGCATGCCAAGAGTCTGAACCCTTTTCTGGGACCTAGGGTCTTGTATTTATAGAAAAACTCGGCCCAATAAGTGACTTTAAGGTCCAAAAGCCCAATCTTAGTCAAATTAGCCCAACTTACTTAGAAAATATCCAATTAATCCGGAATAAGTGTCACAGCGCCACTAAACTTCTGGACTACATCCCGGTTGAGAGTTTAGTCGGGAATGCGGTGAGAAAATACCGGAAAATTTCGTATAACAGTTCTTTGCCTCCAAACAGTGAATACGCAGCCACAAATCATCATTGCACCACGCCGATTTGCTCCCGGGTGGCAAATTACAAAATACCCCTGGCCCCGTTCCGGGCCGAAATAGACCAAAACATCTCAAAACACTTACAGAAGCCTTATATTGGGCCCAGCATGCCTGAATCACGAGAATACCCTCGAGAACGCCTCGCGATAGACATATAAAAATACCGAAAATACCACATAGCCACGTCGGACGAGACCCGAGGTTAACATAATTATATAAATATCCTCGGACAATATCACAACAAGTATTCGTGATGTTGGCCTTCATTTAGTTTGAATACACTTGGTTTTACCAAATTTACAATTTGATTTGTAAGAATATCATTTGGCTCATTTTTCACATTGTTCCACATGTTTTAGGTGTGATGATTTTCATTTAATTTAATCTTGAATTGATGTTGTTAAAACATGAAATCATGTTGTTAGAACAAAGAATAATTTGGTTATACAATGATTTATGTGATTAAACTATAGATGTTATGCAATGACATGAACTCGTGTTGTTATGACTTGCACGATCAGTTCGTTTTCGAACTTACATTTTTTGAATATACAACATGTATTTGTGATGTTCGCCTTTATGAAGCTTGAATACACTTGGTTTTACCAAATATACAATTTGATTTGTATAAATATCATTTGGCTCATTTTTCACATTTTTCCACATGATATAGGTGTGATGATTTTGATTTCATTTAATCTTGAATTGATGTTGTTAAAACATGAATTGATGTTGATAGAACAAAGGATAACTTGGTTATACCATGATTTATGTGATTAAACTATAGTTTATATGCTATGACATGAAGTCTTGTTGTTATGACTTGCACGATCATTCCGTTTTCGAACTTACTTTTTTTTATTATACAACAAGTATTCATGATGTTAGCCTTTATTTAGTGTGAATACACTTGGATTTAACAAATTTACATTTTGATTTGTATGAATATCATTTGGCTCATTTTCACATTGTTACACATGTTCAAGGTGTGATGATTTTGATTTCATTTAATCTTGAAATGATGTTGTTAAAACATGAATTCATGTTGTTAGAACAAAGAATAACTTGGTGATACCTTGATTTATATGATTAAACTATAGTTTATATGCTATGACATGAAGTCGTGTTGTTAAGACTTACACGATCGTTTCGTTTTCGAAGTTACTTTTTTTGAAAATACAACAAGTATTCGTGATATTAGCCTTTATTTAGTTTGAATACACTTGGTTTTAGCAAATTTACAATTCGATTTGTATGAATATCATTTGGCTCATTTTTCACATTGTTCCACATGTTCTAGGTGTGATAATTTGGATTTCATTTAATCTTGAATTGATGTTGTTAAAACATGAATTCATGTTGTTAGAACAATGAATAACTTGGTTATACCATGATTTATGTGATTAAACAACAGTTTATATGCTATGACATGTATCGTGTTGTTATGACTTGCACGATCATTCCGTTTTCGAACTTGCTTTTTTTTAATATACTACAAGTATTCGTGATGTTGGCCTTTATTTAGTTTGAATACACTTGGTTTTACCAAATTTACAATTTGATTTGTATGAATATCATTTGGCTCATTTTTCACATTGTTCCACATGTTCTAGGTGTGATGATTTTCATTTAATTTAATCTTGAATTGATGTTGTTAAAACATGAAATCATGTTGTTAGAACAAATAATAACTTGGTTATACAATGATTTATGTGATTAAACTATAGATGTTATGCTATGACATGAACTCGTGTTGTTATGACTTGCACGATCATTCCGTTTTCGAACTTGCTTTTTTTTAATATACTACAAGTATTCGTGATGTTGGCCTTTATTTAGTTTGAATACACTTGGTTTTACCAAATTTACAATTTGATTTGTATGAATATCATTTGGCTCATTTTTCACATTGTTCCACATGTTCTAGGTGTGATGATTTTCATTTAATTTAATCTTGAATTGATGTTGTTAAAACATGAAATCATGTTGTTAGAACAAAGAATATCTTGGTTATACCATGATTTATGTGATTAAACTATAGATGTTATGCTAAGACATGAACTCGTGTTGTTATGACTTGCATGATCATTCCGTTTTCGAACTTACTTTTTTTGATGATACAACAAGTATTCGTGATGTTAGCCTTTATTTAGTGTGAATACACTTGGATTTCACAAATTTACATTTTGATTTGTATGAATTTCATTTGGCTAATTTTTCACATTGTTCCACATGTTCTATGTGTGATGATTTTGATATAATTTAATCTTGAATTGATGTTGTTAAAACATGAAATCATGTTGTTAGAACAAAGAATAACTTGATTATACGATTGATCTGGTCTAAAAATATTTTGGGTGTTTATTTTTAGATCAGTCAATTTAAAAATTACTCGAAATGGGATATACGAGGTTTTGCCCACAATGTGTGAGCTTACGTCCTCGGGAGAGCAAATCTCTACCTTGGTTTCCACTATAATAATCAAGCGGTACAAATACAATGAGATGATAATGACCATACGGGCGAAAACGGCTCGAAAAACGATCAAATCTGCAGTCGCGTTCCACTGGGCGCGAGTGAGCAGTGTCAGTTACGTTCCACTGGACGCGAGTGAACAGTGTCAGTTACGTTCCACTGGACGCGAATGAACAGTACAGGCAGGCAGGTTTTCCTTCGCGTTGGATTGGTCGCGACTAGCACGATTCGGCGCGACTTGGAGCATTTCTTCGCGGCTAGGCACGGTTGGGCGCGGCTATGGTCAAATGGTCGTGGCTAGGCGCGGTTGGGCGCGGCACTGGGCAAATGGACGCGGCTAGGCGTGGTTGGGCGCGACTGGGTGCATTTGGACACGAGTCGGAGGTCAAGTTCTGCCTTGGGAAGCGTGATAGAAGTCCGAATCCCGTCCAAGTGCACCGGACCTTGTATTTATAGAGAAATACATCCCAACTCCACTTACTTGAGCCCATAAGCCTATTTACTCCACTAAGCCCAAAATAATTAAATATTATCCAATTATAATATAACAAACGCCATGTTGATCCCGAAGCTTCGGGGTCCAATCCCTGACAAGATATTAGTCGGAAATACGATTAGAAAATTCCCGAAAACCTCTTATGTCAGTTATTTGCCTCCAAATAACATCATTGCATCCGACCGGTGCGCTCCTGGGTGGCAAATTACGAAAACACCCCTGTCCCCGTCCGGGGCCGAAATGACCCGAAACATCTCAAAATGATTACAGAAGCTTTATACGGGGCCCGTCGAGCCAGAATTGCGAGAATACCACTTGAGAATGCCATCCGATAAAGATATGAAAATACCGAAGATACCAATAACTACGTCGGACGAGCCCCCGGGTAAAGATAAACACAAGGGAATATACCCCGGGTAATATCAATAGTCCCCTGGTTTTCAGATTCAGAGTCTGAGTCGTAAACCATATGTCAACAGCTCGTCCCGAAAGCCGATTATCGTTCTGGAGCCCCGCCGAGGAAATCCTTAGCACGGTTGAAATTCTCTCGTCGATACGATCGTTTTGACACTAAGTACGTCAGATTCTGAGCTCGGGTGAAAATTTCGGGATTTTCCGACTCGGGATTCTGCCCCTATAAATACGCTGTTCGCTCCTCACAATTCACTCTCTCGCGCGGACTCCTGGACACTCGCGACCAATCGGACTTTCGCGACCAACCGTATTACTGTGACACTCGCGACAAATCATCATACTGTACCACTCGCGACATATCGCTGCAGGGCTTCTCGCGACCAATCGTATTACTGTGCCACTCGCGACCAAACTCAGTAAGTCGCGACTCCCAGATCAGACTTATTACTTAAACCAGGAACACTGTGCTACTCGCGTCGATAACTCGCGAGTACTGTACCATTCGCGACGAAACTTCAATTGGTCGCGACTCGGACTTAAAACTTGTAAAATTAATTTCAAAAAATAAATTTGAATTTAAATTTACCAATGTCTTCCGATCGCACCGAATCTTCGGGCTCTGCCACCTCATCTTCAAACCATTCGGACTCCTCATCCAATCCGGGGAGTTTCAATTCGATCTCAGCCCCTTTTCCTCCTTGCCTTTCCACTGTAAATTCTCATTTTTTCGAGAGGGTAACTCATCTTGAAAACACCCTCGGCCCTCAAAGCTCCGCGGTTAAAGTCCTTAAGTCCTTTAACCAACCTCATAGCATGCATGCTCGGAAGTGGAGATCGATTCTTGAGCGATATAATTTCCCTTCCGACTATGTGCTATATCAACCTGAACCTAGCGACTGTCACTTGATGCCTCCGATCGCCACCCACACTTTTTCTTTTGAACACTTAGAATGTGGCATTCGCTTCCCTCTTCATCCTTTCCTTGTAGAATTGCTATCGCATCTACAACTTCATCTTTTTCAACTAACCCCAAACTCAGTTTCTAGAAATAACCCTTCGAGTTATCCACATCCCGAAATAACCCTTTGAGTTAATAAGAATATATGTGAATCTCCGATATGGATGCGCAAAAATAGCGCATATAATAATAATCAGGATGCGTAGAAGTCCCCAGTGTGGCGGAGTTTGTATCGGTCTGCGATAACTTCTAAGGCGAACGCCTCAATGAAGTAAGTAGATACTCAAAATAAGTCCACCGTTCTGCATTTACCAATATATATTTGCCACCGGTATACACTTACACCTAGGGTCATCACACTTTCACCACCGGTATATACTTGCACCCGGGGCCGTCATACTTTCGCCACCGGTATATACTTGCACCCGGGGCCGTCATACTTTCGCCGCTGGTATATACTTGCACCCGGGGCCATCACACTTACTCGGCCCGTCCATAAGACGGCGCCGTCGTACATTCGACCCGTTCATAAAACGGTGTCATTCGGCCCGTCCATAAGACGGTGCTATGCAGAAAAGGACCAGCCTCCGGCGAGGGCGCGACCCCCGTCGGCGTGTCATGGATGAGTCAGGTATATACTTGCACCCTGATTTGCCACGGAAATATACATCACAACAAACAGGCCTCTTAACATATTCCAACAGTCATTATGTATAGACGGTTGTGCCGCGGACAGGAAGATTCATCATGTTCAAAATATTTTGACACAGTATTTAATTTGACGAGTTTGAAAATGATCGACTATAAGACAGGTGGTACATTGCGTTTCTAATCTAACTTATTTAATTTATTCCATCCTCCTTCGTACTAAAACGCAATGGACCTACTCCTACCTTACCAGTCCCCTAGTCGATTGTATTCATGTTTCAAAAAATATACTTAAAAAATTAGAAAATGACCACAAAAAGAGGGGAAATTTTTATTTTCAAAAAGATCGATGAGTCACGTCTATACATAATACTTGCGCAAATTGGAAATATGCCAAGTCCGTGGCAGCTCCTCCCCGCTCATATTTGCGATTTTGTACGTTCCTTCCTTCCCTATGGCCGTTACTCTGTACGGTACTTCCCACTTTCGATCCAGCTTGCCGACATGCTTTGAGACTTCCAATTTCTTAAGAATCAAGTCTCCAACTTTTAGCAACATAGGTCGAACGCATTTGTCGTGCTTCTTAGCCATCCGCCTTTTACATACCTCCATTCGTATTGCGGCTCTATCGCGGATATCATCAATACAGTGAAGGTCCAACTTCCTCATATCCTCATTCAACACCTCGTCATAAGCGATAACTCTTTCCGATAAAATAGTCACTTCGACCGGAGACACGGCCTCAGAACCATATACTAAAGAGAAAGGGCTGAACCCGGTAGTGAACCTTGGTGATGTCCGATATGCCCACATCACATTATGCAATTCATCCACCCAAGAGCCTTTGGATTCATCTATTCGTATTTTCAGCTGTTGTAGGATAATACGATTGATTACCTCTGTAAGCCCGTTTGTCTCTGGGTGTGCCACAGAGGTAAACCGCTGTTCAATTCCATAACTCTCACACCATTCATTTACTCTCTTACCGGCAAATTGCGTTCCGTTATCCGACAGCAGAATCCTGGGAATTCCGAATCGGCACACAATGTACCTCCAAAGGAAACTGATAACCTCCTAATCCCGAACGCGTGATACAGCTTCAACCTCTATCCACTTAGAGAAATGCTCCACAGCCACGATGCAAAACTTCTTTTGGCTAGGAGCCTTCGGAAACGGACCTAAAATATCGATGCCCCACATATCGAAAGGACATGTTGTTGGTAAATGTTTCATGCTGGCTCTTGGTACATGATGCACGTTCGAGTGGAACTGACATGCAGAACAAGCCTGAAAAAAATTCACACAATCTTTCACCAGTGTTGGCCAAAAATAACCGACCCTCTTAACCTTATTTGCTAAGGATCGACCTGCTGAATGATCACCACAGTCCCCAGCGTGAACTTCTTCTATAACAGCCTTTGCATGTACTGGGGACAAACATCGAAGATATGGGCCTCTAAAATTCTTCTTATACAACTTATCATCCACATAGACAAAATTTGTAGCTCTTTGCATAGTCCTTCGAGCCTCACCTTCGTCGGTGGGTAATTCTCTCTTGATCAGATAATTTACAATAGCATCCTTCCATGATGGATCGTCGGTTACGGCATCCAATAAAAACCATGTCTCATTCGAAAGTTCCAAATTAGCCACCTCAGCCGTCTGTTTCTCCAATGGACTTACAGAGGGCTGGTAGTAGATCATTGTTGTTATCTTCGACTCATCCGAGAGTTCCACTGGGCGCAAACGGCTCGAAAAACGATCAAATCTGCAGTCGCGTTCCACTGGGCGCGAGTGAACAGTGTCAGTTACGTTCCACTGGACGCGAGTGAACAGTACAGGCAGGCAGGTTTGCCTTCGCGTTGGATTGGTCGCGACTAGCACGATTGGGCTCGACTTGGAGCAATTCGTCGCGGTTGGGCGCGGCTCTGGGCAAATGGTCGCGGCTAGGCGCGGTTGGGCGCGACTGGGTGCGTTTGGACGCGAGTCGGAGGTCAAGTTCTGCCTTGGGAAGCATGATAAAAGGCCGAATCCCGTCCAAGTGCACCGGACCTTGTATTTATAGAGAAATCCAGCCCAACTCCACTTACTTGAGCCCATAAGCCTATATACTCCACTAAGCCCAAAATAATTAAATATTATTCAATTATAATATAACAAACGCCATGTTGATCCCGAAGCTTCGGGAACCAATCCCGGACAAGATATTAGTCGGAAATACGATTAGAAAATTCCCGAAAACCTCGTATGTCAGTTATTTGCCTCCAAAGAGTGAATACGCAGCCGCATAACATCATTGCATCCGACCGGTGCGCTCCCGGGTGGCAAATTACGAAAATACCCCTGGCCCCGTCCGGTGCCGAAATGACCCGAAACATCTCCAAATGCTTACAGAAGCTTTATACGGGGAACGGCGAGCCAGAATTGCGAGAATACCACTTGAGAATGCCATCCGATAAAAATATGAAAATAAAGAAGATACCAATAACCACGTCGGACGAGCCCCCGCGTAAGGATAAACACAAGAGAATATACCCGGGTAATATCAACGATGATTTATGAGATTAAACAAATGTTATGCTATGACATGAACTCGTGTTGTTATCATTCCGTTTTCGAATTTACTTTTTTTGAATATACAACAAGTGTTCGTGATGTTGGCCTTTATTTAGTTTGAATACACTTGGTTTTACCAAATTTACAATTTGATTTGTATGAATATCATTTGGCTCATTTTTCACATTGTTCCACATGTTCTAGGTCTGATGAGTTTTATTTCATTTAATCTTGAATTAATGTTGTTAAAACATGAATTCATGTTGTTAGAACAAATAATAACTTTGTTATTCAATGATTTATGTGATTAAACAATAGTTTATATGCTATGACATGAAGTCGTGTTGTTTTGACATGCACGATCATTACGTTTTCGAGCTCACTTTTTATGAATATACAACAAATATTTGTGATGCTTGCTTTTCTTAGTTTGAATATATACATTTTATTAACAAATTTACAATTTAATTGTTTGAATATCATTTGGCTCATTTTTCACATTGTTACACATATTCTTGGTGTGATGATTTTGATTTCATTTAATCTTGAATTGATGTTGTTAAAACATGATTTCATGTTGTTAGAACAAAGAATAACTTGGTTATACCATGATTTATGTGATCAAACCATAGTTTATATGTATGACATGAAGTCGTGTTGTTATGACTTGCACGATCATTCCGTTTTCGAACTTACTTTTTCTGAATATACAACAAGTATTCGTGATGTTAGCCTTTATTTAGTTTGAATACACTTGGTTTTAACAAATTTACAATTTTATTTGTATGAATATCATTTGGCTCACTTTTCACATTGTTAAACATTTTCTAGGTCTGATGATTTTGATTTCATTGAATCTTGAATTGATGTTGTTAAAACATGATTTCATGTTGTTAGAACAAAGAATAACTTGGTTATACCATGATTTATGTGATTTAACAAATGTTTATATGCTATGACATGAAGTCGTGATGTTATGACTTTTCACATTGTTCCACATGTTCTAGGTCTGATGATTTTGATTTCATTGAATCTTGAATTGATATTGTTAAAACATGAATTCATGTTGTTAGAACAAAGAATAACTTGGTTATACCATGATTTATGTGATTTAAAAATTGTTTATATGCTATGACATGAAGTCGTGATGTTATGACTTGCACGATTATTCCGTTTTCGAACTCACTTTTTTTTAATATACAACAAAAATTTGTGATGTTAGCCTTTATTTAGTTTGAATTCACTTTTTTTACCAAATTAACAATTTGATTTGTATGAATATCATTTGTCTCATTTTTCACATTGTTCCACATGTTCTAGATGAGATGATTTTGATTTAATTTAATCTTGAAATGATATTGTTAAAACATGAAATCATGTTGTTAGAACAGAGAATAACTTGGTTATACCATGATTTATGTGATTAAACTAAAGTTTATATGCTATGACATGAAGTCGTGTTGTTATGACTTGCACGATCATTCCGTTTTCGAACTTACTTTTTTTGTATATACATCAAGTATTCGTGATCTTAGCCTTTATTTAGTTTGAATACACTTGGTTTTACCCAATTTACAATTTGATTTGTATGAATATCATATGCCTCATTTTCACATAGTTCCACATGTTCTAGATGTGATGATTTTGATTTCAACTTTACTTGAAATGATGTTGTTAAAACATGAATATATGTTGTTAGAACCAAGAATTACTAGGTTATTCCATGATTTATGTGATTAAATAATAGTTTAAATGTTATGACATGAAGTCGTGTTGTTATGACTTGCACGATCATTGCGTTTTCGAACTTACTTTTTTTGTATATACATCAAGTATTCGTGATCTTAGCCTTTATTTAGTTTGAATACACTTGGTTTTACCCAATTTACAATTTGATTTGTATGAATATCATATGCCTCATTTTTCACATAGTTCCACATGTTTTAGATGTGATGATTTTGATTACATATAAACTTGAATTGATGTTGTTAAAACATGATTATATGTTGTTAGAACCAAGAATTACTTGGTTATTCCATGATTTATGTGAGTAAATAATAGTTTAAATGTTATGACATGAAGTCGTGTTGTTATGACTTGCACGATCATTCCGATTTCGAACTTAATTTTTTTGTATATACAACAAGTATTCATGATCTTAGCCTTTATTTAGTATGATTACACTTGGTTTTACCAAATTTACAATGCGATTTGTATGAATATCATATGGCTCATTTTTCGATAGTTCCACATGTTCTAGGTGATGATTTTGATTTCATATAAACTTGAATTGATGTTGTTAAAACATGAATATATGTTGTTAGAACCAAGAATTACTAGGTTATACCATGATTTATGTGATTAAACTATAGTATAAATGCTATGACATGAAGTCGTGTTGTTATGTTTTGCACGATCATTCCGTTTTCAAACTTACTTTTTTTGTATATACAACAAGTATTCGTGATCTTAACCTTTATTTAGTTTGATTACACTTGGTCTTACCAAATTTACAATGCGATTTGTATGAATATCATATACCTCATTTTTCACATAGTTCCATATGTTCTAGGTGTAATGATTTTGATTTCATATCAACTTGAATTGATGTTGTTAAAACATGAATACATGTTGTTATAACCAAGAAATACTTGGTTATACCATGATTTATGTGATTAAACTATAGTTTAAATGCTATGACATGAAGTCGTGTTGTTATGACTTGCACGATCATTCCGTTTTCGTACTTACATTTTTTGTATATACAACAAGTATTCGTTATGTTAGCATTTATTTAGTTTGAATACACTTGGTTTTACCTAATTTACAATTTGATTTGTATGAATATCATTTGGCTCATTTTCACATAGTTCCACATGTTCTAGATGTGATGATTTTGATTTCAACTAAACTTGAATTGATGTTGTTAAAACATGAATACATGTTGTTATAACCAAGAAATACTTGGTTATACCATGATTTGTGTGATTAAACTATAGTTTAAATGCTATGACATGAAGTCGAGTTATTATGACTTGCACGATCATTCCGTTTTCGAACTTACTTTTTTTGTATATACAACAAGTATTCGTGATGTTAGCATTTATTTAGTTTGAATACACTTGGTTTTACCAAATTAATAATGTGATTTGTATGAGTGTCCTTTGGCTCATTTTTCACAAAGTTCCACATGTTCTAGGTCTGATGATTTTGATTTCATTTAAACTTGAATTGATGTTGTTAATACATGAATACAAGTTGTTGGAACCAAGAATTACTTGGTTATTCCTTGATTTATGTGATTAAGTTATAGTTTAAATGTTATGTCATGAAGTCGTGTTGTTATGACTTGCACGAATATTACGTTTTCGAACTTACTTTTTTGTATATACAACAAGTATTCGTGATGTTAGAATTTATTTAGTTTGAGTACACTTGGTTTTACCAACTTTACAATGTGATTTGTATGAATATCATATGCCTCATTTTTCACATAGTTCCACATGTTCTAGGTGTTATGATTTTGATTTCATATAAACTTGAATTGATGTTGTTAAAACATGAATAAATGTTGCTAGAATCAAGAATTACTGGGTTATACCATGATTTATGTGATTAATATATAGTTTAAATGCTCTGACATGAAGTGGTGTTGTTATGACTTGCACGATAGTTCCGTTTTCGAACTTACATTTTTTGTATATACAACATGTATTCGTGATGTTAGCATTTATTTAGTTTGAATACACTTGGTTTTACCGAATTTACAATTTGATTTGTATGAATATCATTTGGCTCATTTTCACATAGTTCCACATGTTCTAGATGTGATGATTTTGATTTCAACTAAACTGATATTGATGTTGTTAAAACATGAATATATGTTGTTAGAACCATGAATTACTTGGTTATTCCATTATTTATGTGATTAAATTATAGTTTAAATGTTATGACATGAAGTCGTGTTGTTATGACTTGCACAATCATTACGTTTTCGAACTTACTTTTTTGTATATACAACAAGTATTCGTGATGTTAGCATTTATTTAGTTTGAATACACTTGGTTTTACCAAGTTTATAATGTGATTTGTATGAGTATCATTTGCCTCATTTTTCACAAAGTTCCACATGTTCTAGGTGTCATGATTTTGATTTCATATAAGCTTGAATTGATGGTGTTAAAACATGAATACATGTTGTTAGAACCAAGAAATACTTGGTTATACCATGATTTATGTGATTAAACTATAGTCTAAATGCTATGACATGAAGTCGTTTTGTTATGACTTGCACGATCATTCCGTTTTCGAACTTACTTTTTTTGTATATACAACAAGTATTCGTGATCTTAGCCTTTATTTAGTTTGAATACAGTTGGTTTTACCAACTTTACAATGTGATTTGAATGAATATCATATGCCTCATTTTTCACATTTTTCCACATGTTCTATGTGTGATAATTTTGATTTCATATAAACTTGAATTGATTTTGTTAAAACATGAATACATGTTGTTAGAATCATGAAATACTTGGTTATACAATGATTTATGTGATAAACTATAATTTAAATGCTATGACATGAAGTCGTGTTGTTATGACTTGCACGATCATTCCGTTTTCGAACTTACTTTTTTTGTATATGCAACAAGTATTCGTGATGTTAGCATTTATTTAGTTTGAATACACTTGGTTTTACCAAATTAATAATGTAATTTGTCTGAGTATCATTTGGCTCATCTATCACAAAGTACCACATGTTCTAGGTCTGATTATTTTGATTTCATTTAAACTTGAATTGATGTTGTTAATACATGAATACAAGTTGTTGGAACCAAGACTTACTTGGTTATTCCATGATTTATGTGATTTAGTTTTAGTTTAAATGTTATGTCATGAAGTCGTGTTGTTATGACTTGCACGATCATTCCGTTTTCGAACTTACTTTTTTTGTATATACAACAAGTTTTCGTGATCTTGGCTTTTATTTAGTTTGAGTACACTTGGTTTTACCAACTTTACAATGTGATTTGTATGAATATCATATGACTCATTTTTCACATAGTTCCAAATGTTCTTGGTGTGATGATTTTGATATCATATAAACTTGAATTGATGTTGTTAAAACATGAATAAATATTGCTAGAACCAAGAATTACTTGGTTATACCATGATTTATGTGATTTAATTATAGTTTAAATCCTATGACATGAAGCGGTGTTGTTATAACTTGCACGATCATTCCGTTTTCGAACTTACTTTTTTTGTATATACAACAAGTATTCGTGATGTTAGCATTTATTTAGTTTGAATACACTTGGTTTTACCTAATTTACAATTTGATTTGTATGTATTTCATGTGGCTCATTTTCACATAGTTCCACATGTTCTAGATGTCATGATTTTGATTTCAACTAAACTTGAATTGATGTTGTTAGAACAAAAAATTACTTGGTTATACCATGATTTATGTGATTAAACTATAGTTTAAATGCTATGACATGAAGTCGTGTTTACATGACTTGCACGATAGTTCCGTTTTCGAAAATACATTTTTTGTATATAAAACAAATATTCGTGATGTTAGTATTTAATTAGTTTGAATACACTTGGTTTTATCAAATTTACAATTTGATTTGTATGAATATGATTTGGCTCATTTTCACATAGTTCCACATGTTCTAGATGTGATGATTTTGATTTCAACTAAACTGAAATTGATGTTGTTAAAACATGAATATATGTTGATAGAACCAAGAATTACTTGGTTATTAAAGTATTTATGTTATTAATTTATAGTTTAAATGTTATGACATGAAGTCGAGTTGTTATGACTTGCACGATCATTACGTTTTCGAACTTACTTTTTTTGTATATACAACAAGGATTCGTGATGTTAGCATTTATTTAGTTTGAATACACTTAGTTTTACCAAATTAATAATGTGATTTGTATGAGTGTCTTTTGGCTCATTTTTCACAAAGTTCGACATGTTCAAGGTCTGATGATTTTGATTTCATTTAAACTTGAATTGATGTTGTTAATACATGAATACAAGTTGTTGGAACCAAGAAATACTAGGTTATAACATGATTTATGTGATTAAACTATAGTTTAAATGCTATGACATGAAGTCGTGTTGTTACGACTTGCATGATCATTCCGTTTTCGAACTTACTTTTTTTGTATATACAACAAGTATTCGTGATATTAGCCTTTATATTGTTTGAATACACTTGGTTTTACCAAATTTACAATGTGATTTGAATGAATATCATATGCCTCATTTTTCACATAGTTCCACATGTTCTAGGTGTGATGATTTTGATTTCATATAAACTTGAATTGATTTTGTTAAAACATGAATACATGTTGTTAGAACCAAGAAATACTTGGTTATTCAATGATTTATGTGATTAAACTATAGTTTAAATGCTATTACATGAAGTCCTGTTGTTATGACTTGCACGATCATTCCGTTTTCGAACTTAATTTTTTTGTATATACAACAAGTATTCGTGATGTTAGCATTTATTTAGTTTGAATACACTTGGTTTTACCAAATTTACAATTTGATTTGTATGAATATCATTTGGCTCATTTTTCACATTGTTCCACATGTTCTAGGTGTGATGATTTTTATTTCATTTAATCTTGAATTAATGTTGTTAAAACATGAATTCATGTTGTTAGAACAAAGAATAACTTTGTTATTCCATGATTTATGTGATTAAACAATAGTTTATATGCTATGACATGAAGTCGTGTTGTTTTGACTTGCACGATCATTACGTTTTCGAACTCACTTTTTATGAATATACAACAAATATTTGTGATGCTTGCTTTTCTTAGTTTGAATATATACTTTTTATTAACAAATTTACAATTTGATTTGTATGAATATCATTTGGCTCATTTTTCACTTTTTCACATATTCTTGGTGTGATGATTTTGATTTCATTTTATCTTGAATTGATGTTGTTAAAACATGATTTCATGTTGTTAGAACAATGAATAACTTGGTAATACCAAGATTTATGTGATTAAACTATAATTTATATTCTATGAGATGAACTCGTGTTGTTATGACTTGCACGATCATTCCGTTTTCGAACTTACATTTTTTGAATATACAACAAGTATTCGTGATGTTAGCCTTTATTTAGTTTGAATACACTTGGTTTTAACAAATTTACTATTTGATTTGTATGAATATCATTTGGCTAATTTTTCACATTATTCCACATGTTCTAGGTGTGATGATTTTGATTTCATTAAATGTAGAATTGATGTTGTTAAAACATGAATTCATGTTTTTAAAACAAAGAATATCTTGGTTATACTATGATTTATGTGATTAAACAATTGTTTATTTGCTATGACATGAAGTCATAATGTTATGACTTGCACGATCATTCCGTTTTCGAACTCACTTTTTTTTAATATTCAACAAATATTTGTGATGTTAGCCTTTATTTAGTTTGAATACACTTGTTATTCCAAATTAACAATTTGATTTGTATGAATATCATTTGGCTCATAATTCACATTGTTACACATGTTCTTGGTGCGATGATTTTCATTTAATTTAATCTTGAATTGATGTTGTCAAAACATGAAATCATGTTGTTAGAGCAAAGAATAACTTGGAAATACCATGATTTATGTGAATAAACTATAGATGTTATGCTATGACATGAACTCGTGTTGTTATGACTTGCACGATCATTCCGTTTTCGAACTTACTTTTTTTGAATATACAACATGTATCCGTGATGTTAGCCTTTATTTAGTTTGAAAACACTTGGTTTTACCAAATTTACAATTTGATTTGTATGAATATCATTTGGCTCATTTTTTACATTGTTCCATATGTTCTAGGTGTGATGATTTTCATTTAATTTAGTATTAAATTGATGTTGTTAAAACATGAAATCATGTTGTTAGAACAAAAAATAACTTGGTTATACCATGATTTATGTGATTAAACTGTAGTTGTTATGCTTTGACATGAACTCGTGTTGTTATGACTTGCACGATCATTGTGTTTTCGAACTTACTATATTTGAATATACAAGTATTCGTGATGTTAGCTTTTATTTAGTTTGAATACACTTGGTTTTACCAAAATGTACAATTTGATTTGTATGATTATCATTTTGCTCATTTTTCACATTGTTCCACATGTTCTAGGTGTGATGCTTTTTATTTCATTTATTCTTGAATTGATGTTGTTAAAATATGAATTCATGTTTTTAGAACAAAGAATAACTTGGTTATACTATGATTTATGTGAATAAACTATATTTTGTATGCTATGACATGAAGTCGTGATGTTATGACTTGCCCGATCATTCCGTTTTCGAACTTAGATTTTTTTAATATACAACAAGTATTCGTGATGTTAGCCTTTTTTTAGTTTGAATAAACTTGGTTTTACCAAATTTACAATTTGATTTGTATGAATAGCATTTGGCTCATTTTTCACATTGTTTCACATGTTCTAGGTCTGATGATTTTAATTTTATTAAATCTTGAATTGATGGTTTTAAAACATGAATTCATGTTTTTAGAACAATGAATAACTTGGTTATACTATGATTTATGTGATTAAACTATAGTTTATATGCTATGACATGAAGTTGTGTTGTTATGACTTGAACGATCATTTCGTTTTCGAACTTACATTTTTTTAATATACAACAAGTAATCGTGATGTTAGCCTTTATTTAGTATGAATACACTTGGTTTAACCAAATTTACAGTTTGATTTATATGAATATCAATTGGCTCATTTTTCACATTGTTCCACATGTTCTAGGAGTGATGATTTTGATTTCATTTAAGATGGAAATCATGTTGTTAATACATGAATTCATGTTGTTAGAACAAAGAATAACTTGGTTATAACATGATTTATGTGACTAAACTATAGTTTATATGCTATTTCATGAAGTCGTGTTGTTATGACTTGCACGATCATTCCGTTTTCGAACGTACTCTTTTTGAATATACAACAAGTTTTCATGATGTTGGCCTTTATTTAGTTTGAATACACTTGGTTTTACCAAATTTACAATTTGATTTGTATGAATATCATTTGGCTCATTTTTCACATTGTTCCACATGTTCTTGATGCGATGAT
Source organism: Utricularia reniformis (assembly GCA_009725065.1). Lineage (NCBI taxonomy): Eukaryota > Viridiplantae > Streptophyta > Magnoliopsida > Lamiales > Lentibulariaceae > Utricularia > Utricularia reniformis. Next base: position 499,938 of record RWGZ01001702.1, on the reverse strand, counting down.
TTTGATTTAATTTAATTTTGAAATTATGTTGTTAAAACATGAAATCATGTTGTTAGAACAGAGAATAAGTTGGTTATACCATGATTTATGTGATTAAACTAAAGTTAATATGCTATGAGATGAAGTCGTGTTGTTATGACTTGCACGATCATTCCGTTTTCGAACTTACTTTTTTTTTAATATACAACAAGTATTCGTGATGTTAGCCTTTATTTAGTTTGAATACACTTGGTTTTAAAAAATTTACAACTTGATTTGTAGAAATATCATTTGGCTCATTTTTCACATTGATACACATGTTCGAGGTGTGATGATTTTGATTTCATTTAAAATGGAAATTGTTAAGAGTAAAAAAAATCTACTCTATGATGTTTTGTAGTTAGGTAGGGATACCGCTGGTATACGGTTCCGTAAAGAAAGGAAAACAAGAATTTGTACGTGATAAACCCAAAACCGGGAGGAAAACCCACGGGGCACCAAACCCAGTTAAAATTTAGTATGAACTTTAGAGCAGGAAATCTCCGACCCCCCCCTTTACACACTTTCAGGCCTCCCTCTTTATAGAGTAACATTTTACATATTTTAATCGCACAGAATCTTATCGTAATCTATCATGATCTTACCACAGCTACTTCGAGATGATTTATAAGACTTTTGTGCATGCTAAAGTCGCACACAGCCGCCTGGAGTAATGGCGCAGTTTTTCTTGACATTCCGCCTGAGGACGCCGATCGACATTCTCCCTTCCAGCACATAATTATCGATCACGAAACGCGCCGATCGACTGTCCATCAGTTCTCTCGTCCGATCGGCTAGAAGGTGTTATTGTCCGATCGGTCATATTGACTAACATCGACAGTATCCTTGCAAGTCACGTATTAACATTAGTCCCTCAACTCCAATCGATCGTCAAAGTCGAACGTTGGTAGGAGTTGAAATTATCGTGACTTTGAAAACCACGCGGAAGCTAGAAAGTCGCAATCCTGATCGTCCACGTGGCATAATCCTGAGCGTTGCTCACATACAAAACCCTCATCGCCGTCGCACTTCCAATTTGCGCATCCGATCCTCAATTGCATCCTTCTGTTTTCTGGCGATTTCACCTATTGTCTCCGGTAACCACCCTTCTCCATCAGACGCAAGGATTTTACAGGTTTTTTCCATTTCTTCGGCCTTGTACAAGCTTTAATTTTGTTTTATTTCTTTACTGCGAGCAAACTGTGAGCAAGTCATTATTCTTCCCAATATCCCAACGAATTTCTTCGATTCTCTTGATTCTCCAGTGGGTTCTTATTTCGTGGGTATTTGGTGTAGAAACAGTTTTAACTGCCGATCATCTGAAGACCTTGCCCGAGCTGATGGAAAACTTTCCAAATAAAGACGATCGTCTTAACTGGAAAGTGTTGTGTGCAGAAGATAATCTTTCCCGTCTGCGGATAACAGGTCGATCGATGAGCGAACGCATCGGTCGACCCTGGGTTCAACCATCATCTCTACCCGAAGAACGTAAGCTTATTTTTTAACTTCTTCCTTCCTTCCAGTCATAACTGAATCTTATTCCGTATTTCAGCTTCCTCTTCCAAACTTTCTTCTAGAGGGAAACTGAAGAGGAAACAGAAGATGATCGCCAAAGGATTGCATAGGAAGGCTAAGAAAGCGAAGGTAATCGCACTTCTGCCCATTCGTCGCCTTAATGTGGTTTCATTTTTTCCATATATTCGCAGGTTTCCGTATCTAAAAGGAAATCTCCATCTCCATCTCCCCCTTCATCACCCCTCAAGATAACTATGGGAAATGACGCTTCTGAAGCAGCAGAAGCATCGCGATCGGCAGATGATGTCGAAAGACCATCGCCCAACCCTTTGTCGATCGTCTCTATTCCGATGGAATCCCTTGGTGAAAGGGTAACTCAATATTTTGACGATCTAACACTCGAGAGTTGTTTTAGGATTGCAGGTTGGACTGCCGATCGTCACTTACTCTTCAATGAATTCCTGCAGGCTGAGAAAGTCCAACTGATCGACTATCCAAGGGAATCTCCATCATGGTCGCAAACAACCCCAATGACCGACCTTCCGCCTCCTCCAGTCCCAATTCAGATGGCGAACGAAGCTAAATCCATATCAGAAACTAGTTCGTCATGTGAAAGCCAGAGTTTTCCTTCATGGTTTGCCGAATTCCAGAGCAAAAACATGCAGGAGAACTTCATTCATCCACAGCCGGTCGGCAGCGACGCCATGAAACGTCCGACAGTTTCTGTGGCTGTGGGGACGCTCGTCAGCACTCATATTGACGAGATGATGACGGCCGGTACTTTGTCGACCGACCCACCTGTTTCACTTGTCAAAGCGGCGATCGCCCTTCGTGAGGTAATTTTCATAATATTACATAACTTTCCCATACCGATTACTGTAGCTCTAACCATTTGTTGCCCACTGCAGACATCCAAGGAAATGTTGTCTTTGTATCATAAGACAACGCTTTCTTTAAAGGCGGTTGCACTTCTGCGGAACAAACTTTCTAAGGCACTTGATGAAGCCGCAGAAGACAGAAACAAAATTTCTATGTTAGAGGGAGAGCTAATCGAAGCAAGGCGTCATGCCCAAGAACTCTCCCACCTTCAAGAAGAAAACAACACTCTGAAGAACAGAGTGGACGTGGTCACCAAGGAACTATCCCGTTCGGCAAAAGAGATCCAGGCAGAAATGAAAAAAAGAGCCGAAGCTGAAGTTCAGCGCGATCTCTCTGAAGTTAAGCTTGAGGTCGAACGGCAAAATGTCAATCTGGCGTCATCCGCGCTTAAATATGCAGAGGAGGAATATCGTCACAGCCTGACTGTCCACAAAGACAAGGTTCAACATTTTATGAACTCTGCAGATGGCATTTTCCAAGAAATCAACCAGAAGTGCTTGGATTATGACGGTCGGATGTCAGCTCTCGAACAGGCGATCGACAAGCATAAAGAGGACAGATCGTCATTTCTGGATCGGTTCGTGATCTCGCCAACTTTCAA
>RWGZ01001702.1:448752-496380 GCA_009725065.1 Utricularia reniformis | reverse complement strand
AAGCCCCGGTCGCCCCAGGATTACGTTGTATGCCATATCCATGTCCATGGCCACATATTCCAACATTTCAGTTCGTGATTTTTCCCCCGATCCGATCGTGGTTGGCAGAATGATTTTTCCGAGGGGGGTAACCGATCGTTGGTCAAAGGACCATAGTGTCATTTTTACAACCCGTAGGTCGGTCACGCCGATGCCCATGGAATGGATCACTCCCTTTGAGATTATATTACAAGACCTCCCCTGATCGACTAGAATCCGGTGTACCCTGCGATTGGCAATGACAGCACTTACGACAATAGGGTCATTTTGAGGTTCATAAATACCTTCTTTGTCATCATCGTCGAACGTTATGTCTATTTTCGGCAGTTTCCGACCCTCCTTGATTGACATGACTTCTGGCAAATTCAAAATTTCTCTAGCATGGCGCTTCCTCTCCTTCCTGGTCATATCCCAGCGATCAACTCCAGAGATTACAAAAATTTCTGGGTACATTATTCCGTTCTGCACCGAATTGATATCTCCTGTATTAACCCTTTCCGCCGGTGGGTCCGCTGGTGGTGGGGGGAGTACTTCTGGGTCAGTGGATCGTCTGTTTTCCCGTCGATCGCCTCCGTACCGACCATTCCGTAGATCGTTCCATTGTCTCCCAACGCGATCGCCCCGTCCTCCATTCCTCCCTTGATGGTTCTTTCGCTGTCGGTCATGATATACTTCTTTCCTCTGGCGTGGTGCGTAGCGACGATCGTCATCTCTGTCACCACTCTTCCGTCCGGATTACTGCTCAAGGGTTTTATCCTTCTTGTATTCGAGCACTCCCTCTTTCACTAATTCCTTGATATGATTTCCCAAAACATTACATTCGCTTGTTGAGTGATCAGCAGATTTATGTAACTCGCAGTATATCCTTTGATTCATAGTATCCGTGCCCCGGGTTTGGCCCGAATTCACTTCCCTCCATCTCTTATCAGAAGGATGAATTTTCTTCTCTACAGACTTTGTAAAAAGGGGCTCCTTCTTACCGTGGAGAGCTGCCATAGTTTCTTCTACCTTGATGTATTTTTTGATCATTTGGGTAAGTTGCCCCAAGGAAGTAGGTGGATTTTTTGATGAGGCTGGTAGACAGTCCACATGGCCCAAGAACCTGTTGCAATATATCCAATTTTTCCTTAGGATCCATTTTTATTCCTCTGCTACATGATTGAACTTCTCGATGAAGTGTCTCAAAGTGATTTTTTCTGGAGCATATCTTAACGCATAAAGTTCAGCTTTACTCCTTGGGGGGGCCCACTATAGGAGCAAATTGTTGTGTGAATAATATGGCAAAATCTTCAAAAGATCGTTTGGATCTTGAAGCAAGATTTTTGAACCAAGATTTAGCATCTTTTTGTAAAGACGCCGCAAACAATTTACAACGGATAGCATCACTAGCACGAACTGTCCCCATTCTTAACTCAAAGTCGGATAAATGATCCAAGGGGTCTCCGGAGTCGCCGAACGTAGGTATCCCGTCCGGTGCTCTGAACGAACGTTCCGGCATAGCTTTCATTATAGGTTCCGAAAAAGGATGTAGATGCATCTGAAGCAGAGTGGAAACTCCATTGTCCGAGCAAGGGTCATGATAAGCATCCTCCGAATCTTGCAGAAAGTCCTTGCCGACGTCTCTCTTAATGGGTTGATTCATTGCTTCATGGAAAAAGGCCGGTCGACGATCGGTATCTAGCCCCGTTCGTCGCCTTTTGATTGCGTCCAGCTCTGCCACCAGTTCATCAAAACGAGCTTGATCTTGATCGACAGCCGGTCGGGCCACTTCGTTCTGGGGCTGCCGACCGCCAACTTCCTCCTCGTCTGAGCTCAGGTTTCTACAATGGTCGTCTTGCCGACCTACTTCTGGTGGAACCAAGCATTGAGTATTCTGGATCTGTTGCTGAACAACAGATTTTTGTCCAGACGCAGGAGCGATTGTCGAAGATCTCCTACCATTTCTTCCACCATTTTTCGCAAGGATTGAGGATCGATAGTTATCACTTCTCTTCCAGCCACGCTGTTATGTGATTCCTGCTGGTGAGCTTCCATTCCATCCACAGATTCTGGGTTTTCCATAAGGTCTACCACTAGCAGGCAAAGCTTCTCAGTAGGTCTACCAGATCGGTCCCCACGGACGGCGCCAAATGTTAAGAGTAAAAAAAATCTACTCTATGATGTTTTGTAGTTAGGTAGGGATACCGCTGGTATACGGTTGTGTAAAGAAAGGAAAACAAGAATTTGTACGTGGGAAACCCGATAACCGGGAGGAAAACCCACGGGGCACCAAACCCAGGTAAAATTTAGTATGAACTTTAGAGCAGGAAATCTCCGACCCCCCCTCTTTACACACTTTCAGGCCTTCCACTTTATAGAGTAACATTTTACATATTTTAATCGCACAGAATCTTATCGTAATCTATCATGATCTTACCACAGCTACTTCGAGCTTATTTATAAGACTTTTGTGCATGCTAAAGTCGCACACAGCCGGCTGGAGTAATGGCGCAGTTTTTCTTGACATTCCGCCTGAGGACGCCGATCGAAATTCTCCCTTCCAGCACATAATTACCGATCACGAAACACGCCGATCGACTGGCCATCAGTTCTATCATCCGATCGGCTAGAAGGTGTTATTGTCCGATCGGTCATATTGACTGACATCGACAGTATCCTTGCAAGTCACGTATTAACACATGGTAATTCTGTTTTCTAACATACTTATTTTGTATGTACAACAAGTATTCGTGATGTTCGCCTTTATTTAGTTTGAATACAATTGGATTTACCAAATTTACATTGTGATTTGCACGAATATGATTTGGCTCATTTTTCACGTAGTTCCACATGTTCTAGGTTTGATGATTTTGATTTCGATTAAACTTGAATTGATGTTGTTAAAACATGAATAAATGTTGTTAGAACAAAGAATAACTTGGTTATTCCATGATTTATGTGATTAATCTATAGTTGAAATTGCATGAATTCATGTTCTTATGACTTGCATGATAATTCAATTTTCAAATAAACTTATTGTGTATTTAGAATAAGTATTCGTGATGTTTTGCTTTATTTAGTTTGAATACAATTGGATTTACCAAATTTACAATGTAATTTGTATGAATATGATTTGGCTCATTATTCACATAGTGCCACATGTTCTAGGTGTGATGATTTTAATTTCGATTCAACTTGAATTGATGTTGTTAAAACATGATTAAATGTTTTTAGAATAATGAATAACTTGTTTTTGAATACACATGGAATAATGAATAACTTGAATTTACATGATTAAACTATAGTTTAAAATGTTTATGACATGATTTCATGTTGTAATGACTTACATGATAATTCAATTTTCGAATAAACTTATTGTGTATTTAGAATAAGTATTCGTGATTTGAGGATTTATTTGCTTTGCATACACTTGGATTTACCAAATTTACAATATAATTTGTATGAATATGATTTGACACATTTTTCACATAATTCAACATTCTCTAGGTGTGTAGATTTTGATTTTAATTAAACTTGAATTGATATCATGAAAACATGAATACATGTTGCTAAAACAAAGAATAACTATGTAACACCATGATTTATGTGATTATACTATTGTTTAAATGCTTATGATATGATTTCATGTTGTTATGACTTGAATGATAATTACGTTTTCGAAAAAACTTATTTGGTATTTACAACAAGTATTCGTGATTTAAGACTTTATTTAGTTTGAATAAACTAGAATTTACCAAATTTACAATGTGATTTGTATGAATATGATTTGGCTCATTTTTCAAATAGTTCCACATGTTCTAGGTGTGATGATTTCGAATTCGATTAAACATGAATTGATGTTATTAAAACATGAATTAATGTTGGTAGAACAAAGAATATCTTGGTTATTCCATGATTTATGTGATTAAACTATAGCTTAAATGTTTATGACAGGAATTCATGTTCTTATTACTTGAATGGTAATTTCGTTTTCAAACATACTTATTTTGTATATAGAACAAGTATTCGTGATTTAGGCTTTATTTAGTTTGAATACACTTGGATTTACCAAATTTACAATGTGATTTGTATGAATATGACTTGGCTCATTATTCACATAGTGCCACATGTTTTATGTGTGATAATTTTTATTTAGATTTACTTTAATTGATGTTGTTAAAACATGAATATATATTGTTAGAACAAAGAATAACTTGGTTATTCCATGATTTATGTTATTAAACTATAGTTTGAATGCTTATGATGTGAATTCATGTTGCTATTACCTGAATGATAATTTCGTTTTCGAACATACTTATTTTGTGTATACAACAAGTATTCGTTATTTCATTCTTTATTTAGTTTGAATACACTTTGATTTACCAAATTTATAATGCGATATTTATCAATATGATTTGTCTCATTTTTCACATAGTTCCACATGTTCTAGGTTTTATTATATTGATTTCGATTAAACATTAATTGATATTGTGAAAAAATGAATACATGTTGTTAGTACAAAGAATAACTTGGTTATTCTTTAATTTAAATTATTTATGACATGAATTCATGATCTTATGACTTGCGTGATAACTCCGTTTTCGAACATACATATTTTGTATATACAACAATTATTCGTAATTTAAGGCATTACTTAGTTTGAATACACTTGGATTTACTAAATTTACAATGTGATTTTATTGAATATGATTTGGCTCATTTTTCACATAATTCCACATGTTTTAGGTGTGATGATTTTGATTTCGATTTAACTTGAATTGATGTTGTGAAAACAATAATACATGTTGCTAGAACAAAGAATAACTAGGTTATTCCAAGATTTATGTGATTAAACTATAGTTTAAATTGCATATGACATGAATTCATGTTCTTATGACTTGTATGATAATTCCTTTTTCGAACATACTTATTTTGTATATACAACAAGTATTCGTTATTTTTGGCTATATTTAGTTAGAATACACTTGGATTTACCAAATTTACAATGTGATTTGAATGAATATTGTTAATACGTGACTTGCAAGGATACTGTCGATGTCAGTCAATATGACCGATCGGACAATAACACCTTCTAGCCGATCGGACGAGAGAACTGATGGCCAGTCGATCGGCGCGTTTCGTGATCGGTAATTATGTGCTGGAAGGGAGAATGTCGATCGGCGTCCTCAGGCGAATGTCAAGAAAAACTGCGCCATTACTCCAGGCGGCTGTGTGTGACTTTAGCATGCACAAAAGTCTTATAAATCAGCTCGAAGTAGCTGTGGTAAGATCATGATAGATTACGATAAGATTCTGTGTGATTAAAATATGTAAAATGTTACTCTATAAAGAGGGAGGCCTGAAAGTGTGTAAAGGANGTGAAAAAACTACTCGAATCGGTTTGGATCTTATTCCATCTTTTGAGATTGAACTGATTAAATTATTACAGGATAATGCTGAGATTTTCGCCTGGAGCCCGAAGGATTTGTGTGGCATAGACAGAGCAGTAATGGAACATCGAATCAATACCCATCCCAGTGCACGACCGGTAAGACAGAAATTGCGTCGTTTTTCGCCTCAGGTTGTGGAGATTATTGGACAGGAAACCTCAAAGTTAGTAGCTGCCGGATATGTGAAAGAGATAAAATATTCAGAATGGGTGGTCAACCCCGTTGGGGTGCCAAAGGTAGGAGGGAAATGGCGAATGTGCGTTGATTACAAGGGGCTGAACAAATTCTGTGAATCGGATCCTTACCCCCTTCCGCACATTGATAAGTTAGTTGATGCTGTTGCAGGAAGTGCCATGATGAGCACCATGGATGCCTACTCCGGTTATCACCAGATTTTTCTTGCTACGGAGGATCAGAAAAAGTCTTCGTTTGTGACGCCAAGTGGTGTCTTTTGCTATACGGCAATGCCGTTCGGATTAAAGAATGCTGGGGCTACGTACCAGCGTTTGGTTAATTTAATTTTCAAAAATTTAATAGGGAAAGAGATGTAGGTGTACGTTGATGACATGATTGTTAAGTCATTGAATGATGAATACCATATTTCCTATATGTCTAAGTGTTTTGAAGTCTGTCGAACATTCCGTTTGAAAGTCAATCCTGCGAAATGTTGCTTCGGCATTCAAGTGGAAAGTTTCTAGGGCATTATGTCTCGGAAAGAGGGATAGAAGCAAACCCAGAAAAAACAAAAGCCATTATCGAAATGCTCAAACCCAGAACAGAAAGGGAGTTTCAAAGCCTGACAGGTCGATTGGCTGCCCTGAATCGATTTATTTCCAGATCTGCCGATCGGGCCTTACCTTTCTTCAAAGTTCTCAGACAAGGCAACAAGCTTGAATGGGACGAAGAATGTAATAGGGCGTTCGACGACTTAAAGAGATATCTATCCAATCCACCACTTCTTGTGAGTCCGAAGAGTGACGAACCCCTGGGCCTTTATCTGGCGATATCAACCGTTGCAGTGAGCGCCGCTTTAGCGACAATCGGAGAGGGAATACATCAACCAATTTATTATGTTAGCCACACGTTGCTTCCAGCGGAGACAAGGTATACGAACATTGAAAAATTTGTTTTGGCTTTAAAGAAAGCTTCTGTCAAGCTGAAGCATTACTTCGAGGGACGTCGCATTCAAGTTTTTACAGATCAACCTTTGGAAGCTGTTTTATCCAAGTTGGATACGACAACAAGATTGTCAAAATGGGCCATTCAACTTAGTGCCATGAACCTGGAATTTGTGCCCCGAAGGGCCATAAAAGCTCAAGTTCTTGCTGATTTTGTGGTGGAAATGACTAGGTCGGCAGTGGTAACGGAGCAAGAGGATGACGTATGGGATATGTTTGTCGATGGATCCACTCAAGGAGGGGCTGGAGCTGGGATTCGTTTTGTCACATGTCGAGGAGAGCACGTAAACGCAGCAGTGAAGTTTACTTTTCCTTGTTCTAATAATGCGGCCGAATACGAGCCATTGATTGCAGGAATTTGGCTTGCTTTGGACATCGGAGTAAGGCACATCCGTGGGTTTACAGATTCTAAATTGGTCTTGGAGCAGTTCTCAGGGACCTTTGAGACACACGAGCCTGTTATGCAAAGGTATAAGGAAGAGTTGGTGAGGGTAGTGAAATCTTTGAAATCGTTTGTGATATCACATGTGCCTAGGGAAGAAAATCGTGAGGCTGATGCGTTGACACGCCTAGCAGCATGTTCCCCAGGTTTACAGGATGGGACCATACAAGTATTTATGAATTCTAAGTCGGCGATCGACTTGCCAGTCATGATACGGATGACTGACCTTGAAAGTGTCGATGGACAATTGATCGGGAACATTAATACTGAGCCGATGCCTGCTTGGATGCATTTGCTGGTGGATTATCTGACGATCGGTGATCTACCCGAAGAAAGGAATGAGCAACGACGGTTGGAGTTAAGGGCGCGAAGGTTTGTCGTTAAAGATGGTATCTTGTACAAAAAATCATTTGACAGTCCGTTGTTAAGGTGCCTTCACCCTTTAGAAGCACGATCGGCACTCAACCAAGTACATGAAGGAATTTGCGGAAACCATTCAGGAGCAAGATCTTTGGTTCAAAAAGTGAGACGATTGGGTTTCTTTTGGCCCACCATGGTAGCTGATGCCAAGGATTTCGTTAAAGATGCCAACCATGTCAATACCACGCTAATTATCATAAACAGCCGGGCTCTGAGTTGAATGCAACACCACTTCCTTGTCCTTTCGACAGATGGGGAATTGACATTTTGGGACCTTTCCCTCGATCGATAAATCAAAGAAAGTTTTGTGTAGTTGCTGTGGAATACTTTTCCAAATGGGTTGAAGCTGAACCAGTATCATCCATTACAGAGGAGGGTGTTAAAAAGTTTTCACGGAAAAATATTATTTCACGTTTTGGAGCGCCGCGAGTGTTGGTGTCGGATAACGGTACACAGTTTACAGGAAAGAAGGTTCAGGATATGTGCATTGAGCTCGGAATTAAACAAATGTTTTCCTCTGTTTCACATCCTAAGACCAACGGGTTGACAGAGGTATCAAACCGTGCGATCGTTAAGGGCATAAAAAGGAAATTAGATGATATTGGAGGCATCTGGCCTGATCGACTACAAGAGGTATTATGGGCATATCGAACAACTCCGACACATACCACTGGTGAAACTCCTTTTTCATTAGTTTACGGATCTGAAGCCTTAGTACCCATAGAAAATATTTTGAAAACACAAAGGGTGATCATGTATTCTGAAGAAGAGAATGACGACTTGAGACGGATGGATTTAGATCTAATCGAGGAAAAAAGAGAAGATATCTACGATCGACTGTTAAGATATCGTCGGACCATGGAAAAATGTTATAATAAGAAGGTGAATCCTCGATCGTTTTTAAAAGGGGACTTGGTACTGCGAAGTGTGGAAGCACAGAAGAATCTGGGTAAACTCGATCGACGATGGGAAGGCCCTTACAGGGTCAAGGACGTGTTGTTGGGAGGTGCTTATAGATTGGAAACATTGGAGGGCGACGAATTTCCAAGATCCTGGAATATTGATAATCTCCGAATTTATCATCCATAGCTCGGGTAACATTTTCTACAATTCCTAGTACTTGTGATAAAACTGCAATTTCCGAAGTTATTTAAACGCTGGTAACATGAATTTATTACCTACAAAATTTGTCGAGTGACAACACGCGCAAAAGTATGCCTTCAAAGTCGAACGTCATATTCGGGTGACCCGGTCGATTGTTCTTTCATGTCGAACGTATCGATAACCGATAGCGACTTTGAGAGCGTGGCATCGGCATCCCTTGCTTACGTCGAACGTTCCTTATCAGGAACACTCTTCGGATCACCAAAGTGTCGAACGTCCCTTCTCAGGAGACCTCTTCGCCAAGCACGGTGTCGAACGTCCCTTCTCTGGAGACCTCTTCGCCAATAATAGCGTCGAACGCACCCTTTCGCCAGTCATCTTCACCTATAGTTGTGTCGATTATTTTTTCTCAAAATGGGAGCCTCGGTTATAATCACATGGAACGATCCCCCCAGGAATCCTCCACCTCGATTACGTTGAAAACTCTATACAAAAAAAAATAAATAAAAAATAAAAAATATTTAATATTTGGACAAGTCTTCCTGTATTAGAGAGACTAGTTATTCCCCACTTGGGGATCTATTTTTATGTCAAAGTGTGACATCTCTGTGACGGAAAAAGTTACGGATAGGCCCAACAACATGGTAATATTCTTCTCGAATGGGAATCAGAGATGACACACAGCTACTATATGATAGACAGAAATGTTGGGGGCTACTTGGATAGATTACGCTACATTATTGGTTTAAATGTTACGACAAAATCGGACGATCAGTCGATAATACAGACAACACTAGCAGAATTCGGAAGTTGTAACAAAATGATTGTCGATCGGTGTTAAAGCAGTAAGATTATGATCAGCGATTAAAGTCATTACAGTACAAAGTCAGGAAGACAAGGAACTAAATGTTAAGGCCCCTAGGCTTTCAAGAACAAGCGAATCCAACAGATCGGCGTGTGGTTGAAATTCTGGATCAGGATCGTCCGGTCCGATAGGCGAGCGAGGTCTAAAATTCCCATCAAAGGTGAGTGGATCGACACGCTCCCATTCTTCGGAGTTAGGATTCAATTCAAAAATATTGGCGATTTGCTACTTAATTATTGCCTTCTATTCCTCCACCAACCCAAGTGAGTAAGTCGTCGCCAAATTTTTGAAAGTTGGCGAGATCACCAACCGATCCAGAAATGACGATCTGTCCTATTTATGCTTGTCGATCGCCTGTTCGAGAGCTGACATCCGACCGTCATAATCCAAGCACTTCTGGTTGATTTCTTGGAAAATGGCATCTGCAGAGTTCATAAAATGTTGAACCTTGTCTTTGTGGACAGTCAGGCTGTGACGATATTCCTCCTCTGCATATTTAAGCGCGGATGACGCCAGATTGACATTTTGCCGTTCAACCTCAAGCTTAACTTCAGAGAGATCGCGCTGAACTTCAGCTTCGGCTCTTTTTTTCATTTCTGCTTGGATCTCTTTTGCCGAACGGGATAGTTCCTTGGTGACCACGTCCACTCTGTTCTTCAGAGTGTTGTTTTCTTCTTGAAGGTGGGAGAGTTCTTGGGCATGACGCCTTGCTTCGATTAGCTCTCCCTCTAACATAGAAATTTTGTTTCTGTCTTCTGCGGCTTCATCAAGTGCCTTAGAAAGTTTGTTCCGCAGAAGTGCAACCACCTTTAAGGAACGCGTTGTCTTATGATACAAAGACAACATTTCCTTGGATGTCTGCAGTGGGCAACAAATGGTTAGAGCGGCAGTAATTGGTATGGGAAAGTTAAGTAATATTATGAAAATTACCTCACGAAGGGCGATCGCCGCTTTGCCAAGTGAAACAGGTGGGTCGGTCGACAAAGTACCGGCCGTCATCATCTCGTCAATATGAGTGCTGACGAGCGTCCCCACAGCCACAGAAACTGTCGGACGTTTCATGGCGTCGCTGCCGACCGGCTGTGGAAGAATGAAGTTCTCCTGCATGTTTTTGCTCTGGAATTCGGCAAACCATGAAGGAAAACTCTAGCTTTCACATGACGAACTAGTTTCTGATGTGGATGTAGCTTCGTTCGCCATCTGAATTGGGACTGGAGGAGGCGGAAGGTCGGTCATTGGGGTTGTTTGCGACCTTGATGGAGATTCCCTTGGATAGTCGATCAGTTGGACTTTCTCAGCCTGCAGGAATTCATTGAAGAGTAAGCGACGATCGGCAGTCCAACCTGCAATCCTAAAACAACTCTCGAGTGTTAGATCGTCAAAAAATTGAGTTACCCTTTCACCAAGGGATTCCATCGGAATAGAGACGATCGACAAAGGGTTGGGCGACGGTCTTTCGACATCATCTGCCGATCGCGATGCTTCTGCTGCTTCAGAAGCGTCATTTCCCGTAGTTATCTTGAGGGGTGATGAAGGGGGAGATGGAGATGGAGATTTCCTTTTAGATACGGAAACCTGCGAATATATGGAAAAAATGAAACCACATTAAGGCGACGAATGGGCAGAAGTGCGATTACCTTCGCTTTCTTAGCCTTCCTCTGCAATCCTNGAACGCTAATCGGCTTCTTACAAGGCCTCTATAAAGATCATTAATACTTCTCGAATGAATAACTAGACAATCCCATTGATAATGCAAGAATAGATAACCCACATCATTAATCTTGTATTTCCACACGCTATGTGATTTCGAACAAACTGAATACATATTGAGTAAGCTCCCTCAAACTTATGACGTCTTGACTAAGGGCATGTTAAATAGATCTTATGGCAATCACTATAATCTATGATTGGGTAATCGAGCCAACTTCTTCGACCTCGCTCTCAGGCGTTCCTTCCACCGTATAACTCAACTCATCGAGCTAATCGTTCTCCAAAAACCAATGAACACAGGACACCAATTGGAACTATAATGAAAATATGACAAAATACTTGGGACTGATGAGTCCCCGGTGTCGTTGCTTGTAATAGAGGGGCGAGCGTATATAAGGGATCCACCTTTCGTCTGTTAAATTATGGCGAGAAATATACTTGGAACTGAATAAATACACTTGCAATTGAATACCAACAAGGTTTGCATATTGGACTTCGACAATGATACATTCGATCGATCACATGATTTACGACAACGTCATGTGACTGTAAGTATACAATCTTTCATTTCGCGAATATGTCGTACATATGTGAGTCCAAGCTCTTCCATATTCTACGGTGGATCCTCTAGATATTGCGACGATTAACTCTTCTCGTGTCCTCCATAACCTCTTATTTTACTACGAACATTACTTCTTACATTATCGCTGTCGAAATGTAGTATAAAACTTGTCATTATCCTTAAAAAATTCACAAATTGGATGCAATGGATGAACTTGGATCGGACGTAAGGTCATAGTATCACTATTGATCGGTGAGACAATGATGATGTAGTAAGATGACACAATCACATATTCAACTTATCATTTCTTTGGAAATCATGAATGCCCTCGCATAGCATTGAACACTTCCACACGACGATGCGCTTGTACACATGTAATCTCTTATCTTTCCTTATAATGAGTAACTCGCGTTGACCTGGCACCTCCAACTTTTAACGCCTATCATTCTTACCTACCATTCTGTGCACACATATACAATTAAACAACACGTAGCCAAATTCCCCCAATGCAACTATGCATCAACTAATTTTTAATGTGAGGTTCACATTTCTCGCGAGGGCCAATCAACCACCACTCCATGCAATACTCACAATCGCCACAAAACTGGTTAGAAAAAATTCGACCTCTCCGAAGGGTCGTTAGGCCATGCCGAATATAACTCATACTTGAATCCTGATATGAAATGGTAGAAAGGTCGGAAACAAATTGAATTATCGGAGAACAGAGTCTTCCAAAGAACCGGTAAAAGTACATGGTCATGTCATTCAATAGTGACATGGATATGCAAATTCGATACCGTGAACATAAAATAGCTTGGGTTTCTTCGCCATATACACATCGTCTTTGCAACCGAGGTCCATATTGACCTCTTACATATCCCTGCAACAGAATATGATTGTAACGACCCTAATTCGGGCCTAGCAGTTTTGGTGAAACGTGCTAACTAAGACGAAACGTTCGAATGAAAATTTAAAACATAGTTCGAAAACATTAAAATTCAACAACATAATTAAGAGTGTTCTCCAAAGTCGGGACTCTATCACCAGACAACCGACGACCTCTTCCCCATGCCCTTCTCATACCTCGTCTGCGTCACCTACAAAATCTGAAAAGCGGTCACAATTTATTAAAGGAAACTTCACACACCCTACACATTATCTTTTCATTTCTTAATTAAACTGTACACCCACGCGTGAATCATTTCTTTTAACCGTTTTCTTATTTCCTTCCTCTTTTACCCTTATCATTCCCCTCATACTTTTAACTTTACTGTTGTCGAGAGTAACATGCTCGGTGCATGTCCCGCCCAAGCAAACCGTTAGCTGTTGGATGACTTGACGGGCCAAATGCTTCCCTTCCCTGGGTGGGTACTTAGACGCTACCCTTTTTCCACCCGGATCCGTTCTGCCCTTTACGTACGCATCTTTCCATCTTTGGAACTTATCGTTCCCTTCATCACGCATGCCCTTCCTTTGGCAAATCGTGTACTAGGCATGATACCGGGTTCGGTCGGAGGGTCTATCCTTCCTCACCCCGAGTCTTATTAACATTTATTTTTTACATTCGTGTCTTTTCCTTTCTTCCTTATTAACCCACTCCCGTTCCCTAAGTCTGAACCTTCCCTTACTATATTGCATTCACTCCGCTTACTTGTTTTTTTCACGTGTTATAGTCTCTGGTGCTTCCCTGCAATCCGTAACATATTTCAGTACCTCATTTTTTGACGTTATTATCTAATTATTGACTGTTTGGTTACCGTAGACCCTTCGTATCTTCCTTCCTCACGATCCGACGTTTCAATGCGACGAAAACACCCTAAATGTATGTTTTCGAGATAAAGTTGTTCTGCTCCTGAAATTCGCGATAAAAGGACAAACGGTTTACATTTTCGCGATAAAGCTGTCTCATTGGAATATTCGAGATAATCTTCAACGTGGGAATTTCCGCGATAATTCTCCACGCTGAAAATTTTCGCGACAAGGTTGCTTACTAGATTTTTCCGAGATAATAATTACAGCCTTGTTTTTTCGCGATAATTTTTGATGTTCCGAGATTTTCGCGATAATTTTTTGCTTTGGCGTGTTTCCTTACGTTTTTGCGGTTTAGTAATAAATGACTTGGTTTTTTGGGCCATCTAACCTCTATTTATAGGCATTTTAACTTTCCTAATTCACATTATGACCCCTCCCACCTTTCACTTTTACCCCTCCTTAATCTTTTGCTTTACTTTTCAATCTTTTCGTTTCCTTTATCGTTCTTTCGTTCCCGTATCCCTCGTTATTTTTCTTCTAGACCTTATCACCATATTCCCTGCTACCATTCAAACATACCTTTTTCTTGGCTATTACATCCTTCCCCACTTATTTTGAGTTTTGTCCCGAAACTCGTGCGTACCAATCTTTTATTAACTCTGGTGCTCTCTGCCTAATCTCTCGTTCCGTTTCCCATGTAGCTTCTCTCTCTCCTTGGTTGGACCATTGCACCTTCACCATGGGAATTTGTTTGTTTCGGAGCTTTCTTTCCTCTCTGCCTAGGATCCTTATTGGAACTTCCTCGTACGTTAGTTCCGGGGTTATCTCTATGGGTTCCTCCACACATTCTTGAATTCCTTCGGCACCCTCCTCCTCAGTTGGGATACATGGAACACGTTGTGTATCCCCCCCATTTCTTCCGGAAGCTTCAGCTGGTATACTAGATTTCCAATTTTTCGTTCCACCTCGTATGGTCCGATGTACCGAGGGCTCAGCTTCCCAGTCCTAGTGGTCCTTAGTACCCCCTTCATCGGTGATACCTTTAGATAAGCATGATCCCCAACCTTTAGTTCTAGGGGTCTCCTTTTTGTGTCCGCCCAACTTTTATATCGGTCTTGTGCCGCCTTAATGTTCTTTCGTACCACTGCCACCTTTTCATTGGTGACCTCTACCAATTCTGTTCTTGTTGTCTTTCTTTCTCCCACCTCATCCCAACATAGTGGTGTACGGCACTTCCTCCCGTACAATGCCTCATACGGGGCCATGCTAATGCTGCTCTGAAAACTATTGTTGTACGCGAATTCCACCAGAGGTAGGAAATCTTCCCAACCTCCCTTAAACTCCAGTACACATGCCCGTAACATATCCTCCATAATCTGTTTGCTTCTCTCGGTCTGGCCATCTGTCTGTGGGTGGTATGTTGTGCTCATCCTTAACTGGGTTCCGAGTGATTTCCTTAAACTTTGCCAAAATCTAGACGTGAACCTCGGGTCTCTGTTTGACACAATATTTACTGGAATTCCATGTAACTTGACTATGCTATCCAGGTATATTTTGGCTAGCCGGTCTACTCTGTAGGTGGTCTTGACTGCTAAGAAATGAGCCGCCTTTGTAAGACGGTCGACCACTACCCATATCGCGTCGTTCTTCCGTGGGCTCTTGGGTAGTCCTACCACAAAGTCCATGCCGATGCTATCCCATTTCCACTCTGGAATCTCTAAGGGTTGTAGCTCACCGCCCGGGCGTTGGTGTTCGGCCTTAACTCGATGGCAATTTGGCATTTGGCCACAAAGTTTGCGATCTCATTTTTCATTCCGTTCCACCACCAGTGCGTCTTTAGGTCCCGAAACATTTTAGTACTTCCTAGGTGAACTGAGAAGGTCGAACAGTGTGCTTCTGCTATAATCTTCTTCCTTAACTCTGGCCTGTTCGGTACCCATATTCGTTCATTCATTCTGATTAGCCCTTCGCTTCTTTTGTTTATGTCTGATTTATCGGTCCCGTTTCCTTCTTTTCGCGTTATCGGTCTGCTATCTGTGCTTCTAGTACCTCCTCCAGTATCCCTGGTTTTGCTGTAACCGTCCCTAACATGGCTGTGGTCGACTCTACCACTTCCAGTTGTAGGTTCTCCATTTCTCTTACCAACATGTTTGCTAGCACGCCATGAGTCTTCATGCTCAGTGCATCGGCTACCTGATTTGCCTTTCCGGGGTGGTACTGAATGTTCAGGCCGTAATCTTTTATCAGTTCCAACCATCTCCGTTGTCTCATGTTAAGCTCCCTCTGGGTGAAAAGGTACTTCAAGCTCTTGTGGACAGTGAATATCTCGCACCTAACACCGTACAGGAAATGTCTCCAAATCTTGAGTGCGAATACCACCGCGGCTAATTCTATATCGTGTGTCGGATAATTCAATTCATGTATCTTCAATTGACAGGATGCATATGCTATAACCTTCCCTCCCTGCATCAGTACACACCCGAGTCCTTCTTTCGATGCATCGCTGTATACCGTGAAGTCGTGTCCTGGTGTAGGTAATACCAATATTGGTGCCGATGTCAATTTCGTTTTGAGACATTCAAAACTCTCTTCACATTTCTCATCCCACATATACTTCGTTTCCTTTCGGGTCAAATTTGTCAACGGTTTAGCAATCCTCGAGAATCCCTCGATGAATTTCCTATAGTACCCGACTAATCCTAAGAAACTCCTCACTTCTCGAGCATTTGTCGGTCTGGGCCAATTCGTCACTGTCTCTATCTTGGTTGGATCTACCATTATCCCTCCTGCTGATATCACGTGTCCTAGAAAAGCTATGCTGTCCGTCCAAAATTCACACTTGTTGTATTTGGTATACAACTTCTCTTGTCTGAGAGTCTGTAATACTATTCTCAAATGTTGCTCGTGTTCCTCCCGGTTGTGAGAGTAAACTAGGATGTCGTCAATGATCACCACCACGAACTTGTCTAAGTATTGACGAAATACTCGATTCATCAAATCCATGAAAATCGCTGGAGCATTAGTCAATCCGAATGGTACTACCGTGCATTCGTAATGGCCATACCTCGTTCGAATGGCTGTCTTCGGTATGTCTCCTTCTCTTACTCGGACCTGATGGTACCCTAACCTCAAGTCTAATTTCGAGAACACCTTCGCGCCTTGTAACTGATTAAACAAGTCATCAATTCTAGGCAACGGGTACTTGTTCTTTATCGTGACCTTGTTTAATTCTCGGTAATCGTTGCACAATCTTAACTCACCGCTTTTTTTTCTAACGAATAACACTGGTGCTCTCCAAGGGGAGTTGCTTGGCCTGAGAAATCCTTTTTCCAATAGCGACTCAATCTGTTGTTTCAGCTCCTGCATCTCTCTGGGTGCCATTTTGTAACGACCCTGGAAAGCGGCACAAAGAGAGAATTCGGACAGGTTAGACTCGCATTAATTCTTGTTAAAAAGATGTAATGAGGGGTAGTTTTGTAAATTAAGATAAGAAGAGGGAATTTTAGAAGGAGGGGTTAAAGGGTCATTTGGACAAGTTATGAAACCTATAAATAGGGGTGGGATGGGAAAAGAAGGGTCATTTGACACAAAAAACGTGAGAAAATTCGAGAAAAATCGAAATTATCGCGGAAATTGGAAACTGCCTGAAATTGTAGTGAAAATCAGGGGCAAGAGAGTATTATCGCAAAAATCGGGATGAAGGAAGGAATTATCTTGAATTCGGAGGATCGCTGCAATATTATCGCGGAAATCAGGGCCAAAGAGTAAATTATCGCGGACTCAGGACCAAGAACAAATTATCGCGAATTCCGGGAGCTGTGTGCAATATTGTCGCGGAAACGGACCGAGTACAGAATTATCGCGAATTTCAAGGACTTGCGTGTAAATTGTCACGAATTTCAGAGCTGTGGTGCAATTAATGCGAAAATGAATGTTTATTCAAATTAGCGCGGAGATTAAGGACCGATACGTAACTTATCGTGAATTCGAAGAACAACACCCGATTTGGCCGTAAATTGGGAACCATAGTGTAGTTCATCGCAAATCCGAGGGTAAGGTCGCCAATTGCCGCATGATTCGATTAACTAACGAAAGTAAGTCATTGGGTCACCCAACGGTATAACACGTTAAATACGTATATGCAGGGAGTAGAGAACAAGGAAGCAACAGGCGATAGGATGACCAGGTAAGCGGAGCAAACATAGTAAATTAAAAGAAGGTTCACAGTTAGGAGTTTAAATGAACACTAAATCGAATCGAAAGGAGCGTGAACTAAAAACAGAAATCTCGGGGCGAGGTGAGAACACCAAACCCGGCATCGTGTTCATGAGCACGTTCGGCCACAGGTAGGACATGTCCGAGGAAGGGATACATTAGTTCTCCGGAACAGAATTGTGCGCATTACAGAGCCGAACGGAACCGGATAGGAACGGGGTAGCGCCCGAGCCCCTGACCGGGGAAGGAAAGCATATATTCTCGTCGAGCCAACTAACAGCTAACGGTTGGTTTGGGCGAGACATGTCATCGGGCTTGTAAAAACCGATCAGAGTAGAAAACCAGAAAGACTAAGGAGAGGGAATATAAAAAGGAGAGGAAAAGATAAGACAATAAGTAAGATAAAAGAAGGAAAGGGAAAGGGATAAAATCTTGCTAATTAATTTATTATACAGAAGTTTCTTTTAATAGAC
The DNA here is from genome assembly GCA_009725065.1 of Utricularia reniformis. NCBI lineage: Eukaryota > Viridiplantae > Streptophyta > Magnoliopsida > Lamiales > Lentibulariaceae > Utricularia > Utricularia reniformis. The sequence continues at coordinate 478,191 of RWGZ01001702.1, read as the reverse complement.
TATGACCGTTTTACAGATTTTGTAGGGGGAGGACCGGAGGCTTAGGTGGCATTGGAACTAAGGTCGTCGATCGTCCACTGTACGAGTCACCCTTTTGATTTCGTTTTGTTTGTGATTATCTAGTTGTATTTTGAAAAAAAAAACGATGATATTCCCCGGTTTCGAATTGTGTTTTAATTAGAATGTTTATTTTCATTTCGCTTGCGCATTGACCTTGTTAAGGCCCGGTTTACGGTCGTTACAAATGGTATCAGAGCCATTTCTCGACACTAAATAGGTGTTGAGATGATCCGAAGCTAACATAGTAGCGTGACCTAAGCCGTTAGAGGACGATCGACCATAGGAAATAGAAAAAATAACTAGTCGTAGAAGAGCGTTAATAGAGGGGTATGGAACTAAAAGGCAATTTTCAGGATGGCACCAAGAACAAGAGCACGAGGCAACCAAGGGATACAAAGTGAAGGGTCAGAGCAAGCACCGACACCTGAAACCCCAATCATGGACTCGACCACCTCTACTACCATCAATGAGGATAACTTGAGACACATATTCCAAACTGATATTACCCGGGTATATTCTCTTGTATCCGTCCTTACCCGGGAGCTCGTCCGACGTGGTTATTGGTATTTTCGGTATTTTTATATTTTTATCGGATGGCATTCTCAAGTGGTATTCTCGTAATTCTGGCTCGTTGGGCCCCATATAAAGTCTCTTTAAGCATTTTGAGATGTTTCGGGTCATTTCGGCCCCGGACGGGGCCAGGGGTATTTTCGTCATTTGCCACACGGGAGTGCATCGGTCAGGTGCAATGATGTTATGTGGCTGCGTATTCGCTATCTAAAGGCAAAGAACCGATATACGAAGTTCTCGGGAATTTTCTGATCGTATTCCTGACTAACATCTTGTCCGGATTGGTTCCCGAAGCTTCGGGATCAGCATGGTATTTATTATATTATAATTTGGAATATCTAATTATTTTGGGCTAAGTGAGGTGAACTAGGCTTATGGGCCAAAGAGGGTGAGTTCTGGGCTAAACTCCTCTATAAAAAGGAGTCATAAGGCTTCGAGAAAAGATTCGGACTTTTATCACGCTTCCCAAGGCAAAATCTGATCTCCCAGTCGTGACCAAACTCACTATTCGCGACCATTCCTGATCAGCCGCGACGAGTCCTCCACCTCGCGCCCAACCGCGTTAGTCGCGACCAAGCACCACACTCGCGACCAGTCACCAACTCGCGACGAGTGGCCAGCCAACCAACTCGCGACCAGTCATCGATTCCCCGCGACCAGTGCCTCCTCGCGCCCAATCGCGTTCGTCGCGAACAGCCCACCTGCCTGCACTGTTCATCCGCGTCCAGTGCAGCGCGACTGCACATTCGATCGTTTTTCGAGCAGTTTTCGTCCGTATCCTCATTGTAATTGTATTATCCGAATATTATAGTGGAAACCATGGTAGAGCTTCGCTCTCCCGAGGACGTAAGCCCACACATTGTGGGCCCAACCTCGTATATCGCTCGTGTCCTAACAACAACCTAATTTCGAATTAATTATAAATTGACTGATCTAAAAATAAATACCCAAAATATTTTTAGACTAGATCAAACATGAATTGATGTTATTATAACATGAATACATGTTGTTAGAACCAATAATAACTTGGTTATACAATTATTTTTGTGATTAAACTATGGTTTAAATGATCTGAAATTAAGTCGTGTTGCTATGACTTGCACGATCATTCCGTTTTAGAACTTATTTTTTTTTATACACAACAAGTATTCGTGATGTTAGGCTTTATTAAGTTTGAATACACTTGGATTTACCAAAATTTACAATGTGATTTGTACGATTATCAATTGGCTCATTTTCATATAGTTCCACATGCAAGATCATTCCGTTTTCGAACTTACTTTTTATGTATATACAACAAGTATTCGTGATATTAGGTTTATTTAGTTTGAATACATATTTTTTTACCAAATTTAAAATGTGATTTGTATGAATATAAATTGGCTCATTTGTCACATAGTTCCTCATGTTCTAGGTGTGATGATTTTGATTTCAATTAAACTTGAATTGATGATGTTAAAACATGAATACATGTTGTTAGAACCCATAATAACTTGGTTATACCATGATTTATGTGATTAAATTATAGTTTAAATGCTATGACATGAAGTCATGTTGCTATGATATGCAAGATCATTCTGTATTCGAACTAACTTTTTTTGTATATACATCAAGTATTCGTGATGTTAGGCTTTATTTAGTTTGAATACAGATGGTTTTACCAAATTTACAATGTGATTTGTATGAATTTCATTTGGCTTATTTTTCACAAAGTTCTACATATTCTTGGTGTGATAATTCTGATTTCAAATAAACTTGAATTGATGTTGTTAAAACATGAATACATGTTGTTAGAACCAATAATAACTTGGTTATAGCATTAATTTTGTGATTAAACTATAGTTTTAGAGCTCTGAAATTAAGACGTGTTGCTATGACTTGCACGATCATTACGTTTTCGAACTTCCTTTTTTTGTATATACAACAAGTATTCGTGATGTTAGGCTTTATTTAGTTTGAATACACTTGGATTTACCAAAATTTACAATGTGATTTGTATGATTATCAATTGACTCATTTTTCATATAGTTCCACATGTTCTAGGTGTGATGATTTTGATTTCAATTAAACTTGAATTGATGTTGTTAAAACATGAATACATGTTGTTAGAACCAAGAATAACTTGTTTATACCACGATTTATTTGCTTAAATTGTAGTTTAAATGTTATGACTTGAAATCATGTTGCTATGACATGCAAGATCATTCCGTTCTCGAAATTACTTATATGTATATACAAAAAGTATTCGTGATATTAGGCTTTATTTAGTTTGAATACAAATGGTTTTACCAAATTTACAATGTGATTTGTATGAATATCAATTGGCTCATTTTTCACATTGTTCCTCATGTTCTAGGTGTAATGATTTTGATTTCAGTTAAACTAGAATTTATGTTGTTAAAACACGAATACATGTTGTTAGTACCAATAATAACTTGGTTATACATGATTTATATGATTAAGATATAGTTTAGATGCTATTACATGAAGTCATGTTGCTATGATATGCAAGATCATTCCGTATTCGAACTTACTTTTTTTGTATATACAACAAGTATTCGTTTTTTTAGGCTTTATTTAGTTTGAATACAGATGGTTTTACCAAATTTACAATGTGATTTGTATGAATTTCATTTGGCTCATTTTTCACAAAGTTCTACATATTTTTGATGTGATAATTTTGATTTCAATTAAACTTGAATTGATGTTGTTAAAACATGAATACATGTTGTTAGAACCAATAATAACTTCATTATACCATTATTTTTGTTATTAAACCATTGTTTAAATTCGATGACATTAAGTCGTGTTGTTATGACTTACACGATCATTCCGTTTTTGAACTTATTTTTTTTATATATACAACAAGTATTCGTGATGTTAGGCTTTATTTAGTTTGAATACACTTGGATTTACCAAATTTACAATGTGATTTGTATGAATATCAATTGGCTCATTTTTCACATAGTTCCACATGTTCTAGGTGTGATGATTTTATTTCAATTAAACATCAATTGATGTTGTTAAAATATGAATACATGTTGTTTGAACCAGTAATAACTTGGTTATACCAATATTTTTATTCTTAAACTATAGTTTAAATACTATGAAATTAAGTCGTGTTGCTATGACTTGCACGATCATTCCGTTTTCGAACTTACTTTTTTTATATATACAACAAGAATTCGTGATGTTAGGATTTATTTAGTTTGAATACACTTGGTTTTACCAAATTTACAATGTGATTTGTATGAATTTCATTTGGCTCATTTTTCACAAAGTTCTAGATATTCTTGGTGTGATCATTTTGATTTCAATTAAACTTGAATTGATGTTGTTAAAATATGAATACATGTTGTTAGAACCAATAATAATTTGGTTATACCATGATTTATGTGATTATATTATAGTTTAAATGCTATGACATGAAGTCATGTTGTTATGATATGCAAGATCATTCCGTATTCGAACTAAATTTTTTGTATATACAACAAGTATTCGTGATGTTAGGCTTTATTTAGTTTGAATACACTTGGATTTACCAAATTTACAATGTGATTTGTATGAATTCATTTGGCTCATTTTTCACAAAGTTCTAGATATTCTTGGTGTGATCATTTTGATTTCAATTAAACTTGAATTGATGTTGTTAAAATATGAATACATGTTGTTAGAACCAATAATAATTTGGTTATACCATGATTTATGTGATTATATTATAGTTTAAATGCTATGACATGAAGTCATGTTGTTATGATATGCAAGATCATTCCGTATTCGAACTAAATTTTTTGTATATACAACAAGTATTCGTGATGTTAGGCTTTATTTAGTTTGAATACACTTGGATTTACCAAATTTACAATGTGATTTGTATGAATATCAATTGGCTCATTTTTCACATAGTTCTAGATATTCTTGGTGTGATCATTTTGATTTCAATTAAACTTGAATTGATGTTGTTAAAACATGAATACATGTTGTTAGAACCAATAATAATTTGGTTATACCATGATTTATGTGATTATATTATAGTTTAAATGCTATGACATGAAGTCATGTTGTTATGATATGCAAGATCATTCCGTATTCGAACTAAATTTTTTGTATATACAACAAGTATTCGTGATGTTAGGCTTTATTTAGTTTGAATACACTTGGATTTACCAAATTTACAATGTGATTTGTATGAATATCAATTGGCTCATTTTTCACATAGTTCTACATGTTCTTGGTGTGATGATTTTATTTCAATTAAACTTGAATTGATGTTGTTAAAACATGAATACATGTTGTTAGAACCAATAATAATTTGGTTATACCATGATTTATGTGATTATATTATAGTTTAAATGCTATGACATGAAGTCATGTTGTTATGATATGCAAGATCATTCCGTATTCGAACTAAATTTTTTGTATATACAACAAGTATTCGTGATGTTAGGCTTTATTTAGTTTGAATACACTTGGTTTTACCAAATTTACAATGTGATTTGTATGAATTTCATTTGGCTCATTTTTCACAAAGTTCTACATATTCTTGGTGTGATCATTTTGATTTCAATTAAACTTGAATTGATGTTGTTAAAACATGAATACATGTTGTTAGAACCAATAATAACTTCATTATACCATTATTTTTGTTATTAATTATAGTTTAAATGCTATGACATGAAGTCGTGTTGTTATGACTTACACGATCATTCCGTTTTTGAACTTATTTTTTTTATATATACAACAAGTATTCGTGATGTTAGGCTTTATTTAGTTTGAATACACTTGGATTTACCAAATTTACAATGTGATTTGTATGAATATCAATTGGCTCATTTTTCACATAGTTCCACATGTTCTAGGTGTGATGATTTTATTTCAATTAAGCATCAATTGATGTTGTTAAAATATGAATACATGTTGTTAGAACCAATAATAATTTGGTTATACCATGATTTATGTGATTATATTATAGTTTAAATGCTATGACATGAAGTCATGTTGTTATGATATGCAAGATCATTCCGTATTCGAACTAAATTTTTTGTATATACAACAAGTATTCGTGATGTTAGGCTTTATTTAGTATGAATACAAATGGTTTTACCAAATTTACAATGTGATTTGTATGAATTTCATTTGGCTCATTTTTCACAAAGTTCTAGATATTCTTGGTGTGATGATTTTGATTTCAATTAAACTTGAATTGATGTTGTTAAAACATGAATACATGTTGTTAGAACCAGTAATAACTTGGTTATACCAATATTTTTATTCTTAAACTATAGTTTAAATACTATGACATTAAGTCGTGTTGCTATGACTTGCACGATCATTCCGTTTTCGAACTTACTTTTTTTATATATACAACAAGAATTCGTGATGTTAGGCTTTATTTAGTTTGAATACTGATGGTTTTACCAAATTTACAATGTGATTTGTATGAATATCAATTGGCGTATTTTTCACATTGTTACTCAAGTTTCTAGGTGTGATACTTTTGATTTCAATTAAACTTGAATTGATGTTGTTAAAACATGAATACATGTTGTTAGAACCAATAATAACTTGGTTATACCATGATTTATGTGATGAAATTATAATTTAAATGCTATGACATGAAGTCATGTTGCTATGATATGCAAGATCATTCCGTATTCAAACTTACTTTTTTTGTATATACAACAAGTATTCGTGATGTTAGGCTTTATTTTGTCTGAATACAGATGGTTTTACCAAATTTACAATGTGATTTGTATGAATTTCATTTGGCTCATTTTTCACAAAGTTCTCCATATTCTTGGTGTGATCATTTTGATTTCAATTAAACTTGAATTGATGTTGTTAAAACATGAATACATGTTGTTTGAACCAAGAATAACTTGGTTATACTATTTGTTTTTTGATTTAACTATAGTTTAAATGCTATGACATTAAGTCGTGTTGCTATGACTAGTACGATCATTACGTTTTCGAACTTACTTTTTTTATATATACAACAAGTATTCGTGATGTTAGGCTTTATTTAGTTTGAATACACTTGGATTTACCAAATTTACAACGTGATTTGTATGATTATCATTTGGCTCAATTTTCGCATAGTTCCACATGTTCTAGGTGTGATGATTCTGATATAAATTAAACTTGAATTGATGTTGTTAAAACATGGATACATATTGTTAGAACCAATAATAACTTGGTTATACCATGATTTATGTGATTAAATTATAGTTTAAATGCTATGACATGAAGTCATGTTGCTATCGTATGCAAGATCATTCCGATATCGGACTTACTTTTTTGTATATACAACAAGTATTCGTGATATTAGGCTTTATTTAGTTTGAATACAGATGGTTTTACCAAATTTACAATGTGATTTGTATGATTATCATTTGGCTCATTTTTCGCATAGTTCCACATGTTCTATGTATGATAATTTTTATATCAATTAAACTTGAATTGATGTTGTTAAAACATGAATACATGTTGTTAGAACCAATAAACACTTGGTTATACCATGATTTATGTGATTAAATTATAATTTAAATGCTATGACATTAAATCATGTTGCTATGATATGCATGATCATTCTGTATTCAAACTTATTTTTTTTGTATATACAACAAGTATTCGTGATGTTAGGCTTTATTTAGTCTGAATACAGATGGTTTTACCAAATTTACAATGTGATTTGTATGAATATCAATTGGCTTATTTTTCACATTGTTACTCAAGTTTCTAGGTGTGATACTTTTGATTTCAATTAAACTTGAATTGATGTTGTTAAAACATGAATACATGTTGTTAGAACCAATAATAACTTCATTATACCATTATTTTTGTTATTAAACCATAGTTTAAATGCTATGACATGAAGTCATGTTGCTATGATATGCAAGATCATTCTGTATTCAAACTTATTTTTTTTGTATATACAACAAGTATTCGTGATGTTAGGCTTTATTTAGTGTGAATACAGATGATTTTACCAAATTTACAATGTGATTTGTATGAATTTCATTTGGCTCATTTTTCACAAAGTTCTATATATTCTTGGTGTGATCATCTTGATTTCAATTAAACTTGAATTGATGTTGTTAAAACATGAATACATGTTGTTTGAACCAAGAATAACTTGGTTATACTTTTTTTTTTTTATTTAACTATAGTTTAAATGCTATGACATTAAGTCGTGTTGCTATGACTTGTACGATCATTACGTTTTTGAACTTACTTTTTTTATATATACAACAAGTATTGGTGATATTAGGCTTTATTTAGTTTGAATACACTTGGATTTACCAAATTTACAATGTGATTTGTATTATTATCATTTGGCTCATTTTTCGCATAGTTCCACATGTTCTAGGTATGATGATTTTTATATCAATTAAACTTGAATTGATGTTGTTAAAATATGAATACATGTTGTTAGAACCAATAATAACTTGGATATACCATGATTTATGTGAGTAAATTATAGTTTAAATGTTATGACATGAAATCATGTTGCTATGACATGGAAGATAATTTCGTTTTCGAACTTACTTTTATTGTATATACAACAAGTATTCGTGATGTTAATCTTTATTTATATTGAATACAGATGGTTTTACCAAATTTACAATGTGATTTGTATGAATATCATTTGGCTCATTTTTCACATAGTTCTACATATTCTTGGTGTGATAATATTTATTTCAATTAAACTTGAATTGATGTTGTTAAAACGTGAATACATGTTGTTAGAACCAATAATAACTTGGTTATACCATTTTTTTTATTATTTAACTATAGTTTAAATGCTATGACATTAAGTCGTGTTGCTATGACTTGCACGATCATTACGTTTTCAAACTTACCTTTTTTATATATACAACAAGAATTCGTGATGTTAGGATTTATTTAGTTTGAATACACTTGGATTTACAAAATTCACAATGTGATTTGTATGATTATAATTTGGCTCATTTTTCGCATAGTTCCACATGTTCTAGGTGTGATGATTTTGATTTCAATTAAACTTGAATTGATGTTGTAAAAACATGAATACATGTTGTTAGAACCAATAACAACTTGGTTATACCATGATTTATATGATTAAATTATTGTTTAAATGCTATGACATGAAGTCATGTTGCTATGATATGTAAGATCATTCCGTTTTCGGTCTTACTTTTTTTGTATATACAACAAGTATTCGTGATATTAGGCTTTATTTAGTTTGAATACTGATGGTTTTACCAAATTTACAATGTAATTTGTTTGAATATCAATTGGCTCATTTTTCACATAGTTCCACATGTTCTAGGTGTGATGATTTTGATTTCAATTAAACTTGAATTGATGTTGTTAAAACATGAATACATGTTGTTAGAACCAAGAATAACTTGTTTATACCATGATTTATGTGCTTTAATTATAATTGAAATGTTATGACATGATATCATGTTGCTATGACATACAAGATCATTCCGTTTTCGAACTGACTTTTTATGTATATACAACAAGTATTCGTGATATTAGGCTTATTTAGATTGAATACAGATGGTTTTACCAAATTTACAATATCATTTGTATGAGTATCATTTGGCTCATTTTTCAGAAAGTTCTACATATTCTTGGTGTGATAATTTTCATTTCAATTAAACTTGAATTGATGTTGTTAAAACGTGAATACATGTTGTTAGAACCAATAATAACTTGGATATACCATGATTTATGTGATTATATTATAGTTTAAATGCTATGACATGAAGTCATGTTGCTATGATATGCAAGATCATTCCGTATTCGAACTTAATTTTTTGTATATACAACAAGTATTCGTGATGTTAGGCTATATTTAGTATGAATACATATGGTTTTACCAAATTTACAATGTGATTTGTACGAATTTCATTTGGCTCATTTTTCACAAAGTTCTACATATTCTTGGTATGATCATTTTGATTTCAATTAAACTTGAATTGATGTTGTTAAAACATTAATACATGTTGTTAGAACCAGTAATAACTTGGTTATACCTATATTTTTTTGATTAAACTATAGTTTAAATACTATGACATTAAGTCGTGTTGCTATGACTTGCACGATCATTCCGTTTTCGAACTTACTTTTTTTATATATACAACAAGAATTCGTGATGTTAGGCTTTATTTAGTTTGAATACACTTGGATTTACCAAATTTACAATGTGATTTGTATGATTATCATTTGGCTCATTTTTCGCATAGTTCCACATGTTCTAGGTGTGATGATTTTGATTTCAATTAAACTTGAATTGATGTTGTTAAAACATGAATACATGTTGTTAGAACCAATAATAACTTGGTTATACCATGATTTATGTGATTTAATTATAGTTTAAATGTTGTGACATGAAGTCATTTTGCTATGATATGCAAGATCATTCCGTTTTCGTACTTACTTTTTTTGTATATACAACAAGTATTCGTGATATTAGTCTTTATTTAGTTTGAATACTGATGGTTTTACCAAGTTTAAAATGTGATTTGTTTAAATATCAATTGGCTCATTTTTCACATAGTTCCACATGTTCTAGGTGTGATGATTTTGATTTCAATTAAACTTGAATTGATGTTGTTAAAACATGAATACGTGTTGTTAGAACCAAGAATAACTTGTTTATACCATGATTTATGTGCTTTAATTATAGTTTAAATGATATGACATGATATCATGTTGCTATGACATACAAGATCATTCCGTTTTCGAACTGACTTTTTATGTATATACAACAAGTATTCGTGATATTAGGCTTTATTTAGATTGAATACAGAAGGTTTTACCAAATTTACAATGTGATTTGTTTGAGTATCTTTTGGCTCATTTTTCAGAAAGTTCTACATATTCTTGGTGTGATAATTTTGATTTCAATTAAACTTGAATTGATGTTTTTAAAACTTGAATACAGGTTGTTAGAACCAATAATAACTTGGTTATACTATTATTTTTGTGATTAAACTATAGTTTAAATGCTCTGAAATTAAGTCGTGTTGCTATGACTTGCACGATCATTCCGTTTTCGAACTTAATTTTTTTGTATATACAACATGTATTTGTGATGTTAGGCTTTATTTAGTTTGAATACACTTGGATTTACCAAAATGTACAATGTGATTTGTATGATTATCAATTGGCTCATTTCTCAAATTGTTCCACATGTTCTAGGTGTGATGATTTTGATTTCAATTAAACTTAAATTGATGTTGTTAAAACATGAATACATGTTGCTAGAACCAATAATAACTTGGTTATACCATGATTTATGTGATTAAATTATAGTTTAAATGCTATGACATGAAATCATGTTGCTATGAGATGCAAGATCATTCCGTTTTCGAACTTATTTTTTTTGTATATACAACAAGTATTCGTGATGTTAGGCTTTATTTAGATTGAATACAGATTGTTTAACCAAATTTACCATGTGATTTGTATGAAAATCATTTGGCTCATTTTTCACACAGTTCTACATATTCTTGGTGTGATAATTTTGATTTCAATTAAACTTGAATTGATGTTGTTAAAACGTGAATACATGTTGTTAGAACCAATAATAACCTTGTTTTACCATTATTTTTGTGATTAAACTATAGTTTAAATGCTGTGAAATTAAGTCGTGTTGCTATGACTTGCACGATCATTCCGTTTTCGAACTTACTTTTTTTTTATATTGATATTACCCTGGTGTATTTTCGGTATTATGACATCCCGGGAGCTCGTCTGACGTCGTTAGGTGGTATTCTCGATGTTGTCATGAATCTACGTCACTTCATTGTTTCGAGGGTATTTTTTAATTTGGACATTCCGGGCTTTCTTACGAGCTTTCGATCAACGTTTATAGTAGTTTTGGACATATTCGGACCCGGACGGGGCCAATGGTATTTTCGTAATTTAGCACCCGATGAACGTGCTAAATTACAAGTTGTGGCGGCGTTTTTGGCTGAGCATTCGGTAACTGGAAGCGAGGAATTATTTTACGGTTTCTTCCGGTATTATCTCGTTGTTATTTTTGCCTAATTGTCGATCGAAGTGCATTTCTGGAGTTCTGTTACGGTATGGCATTTATTCAAGTTTATTTTAATATAATATGTTAGTTGGGCTGAGTCCAGAGGAATTGGGCTCCTGGGCCTGAAACTTGTTAGTTGGGCTGGATTCCTCTATAAATATGAGCCCCAGGGCACTGAAAAGGGGTCTGACTCTTTTTTGCATCTCCCAAGGCAAGACTTTCGCTCGAGCTCGCGAGAATTCGTTTTTCAGCCTCAATCCGCGAGATTTCGCACCAAATCTCGCGACCACCGCCTTTGAGCTACTATTCGCGAGATTTCGCTCCAAATCTCGCGACTACTACGTCCTTTTGTGTCACTATTCGCGAGAAGTCGTACCAAAACTCGCGATTTGCCCCTGCAAATCACTATTCCCGAGAATTCGTACCAAAACTCGCGACTGGCCACTTCAGATCACTATTCGCATGATATAGTGGCATTCTAAATGGAAGATCGTGTTCACATGATATGGTTTTGTTCAAGAAGGAAAAGAGAAAAAGGTATAAAGATGGAACCTCTACTATTAAGGGGATTTTTAAGAATGAAAAAGAATTCCTCGAATGAGGTGGATATTCTCCCGTGAAAATGAAAACATATATATTGATGATGTGGAAGTCCTATTGCAAGGAAGGGCTCTATGAAATGCACATAATCGATCGCGAACCTATTTGTGGCTCCAAAGTCGAACGATGCCTACAGAGGACCTATATCTGTCGTCGACCTTGACATAATGTTTAAGTTTTTGAATACTTGAAGTTTTTCAAGTTTTCCTGTATCTATCGTCGACCTATATCTATCTCGCGAGTTATCGTCGCGAGTAGCACAGTGTTCCTGGTTTAAGTTATAAGTCTGATCTGCGAGTCGCGACTTACTGAGTTTGGTCGCGTGTGGCACAGTAATACGATTGGTCGCGAAAGTCCGATTGGTCGCGAGTGTCCTGGAGTCCGCGCGAGAGAGTGAATTGTGAGGAGCGAACAGCGTATTTATAGGGGCAGAATCCCGAGTTGGAAAATCCCGAAATTTTCACCCGAGCTCAGAATCTGATGTACTTAGTGTCAAAACGATCGTATCGACGAGAGAATTTCNATATAGACTCGAACTTCCCGTTGAGTTTGGGATCGAGCTTCTTTTTCTCCTCAGCGGTCAGGGATACGCCCAGGATTCGTTGCGTCTGGACACTCCCCCGTAAGAAGTACAGGACATTCGACTTGGCATGAGCTACCGCCCCCAGATTCCGGAAAGTAGGGGAGTGAACTGTGTACTCCCATATTAGCTTCCGGAAGCAGTCGTTAATCTGGGACGGCAGCTTGGCGATTCGTGCCCGGAGTCGATCGGTGATAGACTGGAGTCCTCCATTCTTTGATTTGAGTTCTTTGACCTCCTCCACAGCTTTCCCGAGAGCTTTTTTGTCGGCCGCGTTCTCTTCTTTGGCCTTCCTCAGTTTCTCCTCAGTTTGCTCTCAGATTTCCTTCAGTTTGTCCTGTGCGTACTTCTCATTCACCTTGAGGGTTTCTATGGATTGCTCAAGGGCGTGCCTTTGCCCGATGTGGAAGGCGGAGTTCTCCGTTAGCTCGATGCGATGAGCTCGAAGTAGAGACTCGATCGCCTTGCTATGCTCCTCTCGGAGCGCTGCCATCTCCTGAGCATGCTTATCTCGCTGATTCTGCATCAGCTTCTCCGCCGCCTTTCTGGTTTGCTCCCCGATAACGTCTGGCGAGTCGAGCTCCGAATGCCTAAGCATACAGTATTCCTCTACTGCAGCTGCGGTGCCCAACTCGATTATACAAGAAATGTAAAGGTTAGTATATACAGTGTAAAGGATAAAGTTATAAAGAAATCATCTTTAGTGTCGCGACGAACCTCCCCAATGGCGCGACGCATCGTCGCGGTCTAACTCATTAACCGACCGATGTCGGTAAACACTGTGTGGTCATCCCGACCACGAGGCGGCAACTCTGGGTTCCGCTCCAAGTATGCCAGGGCCGTCCGACTCGACACAATGTCGCACCTCGGAATTCGGAAGGTGAGTCCGTCCTTATCAACACATAGCCGCCCCGGCGCCCCATATCGAGCCATTCCTTAACCGTCAGCCTCGGGATGTCATGTATACGGAAGGCAACGATAAAATCGGCGGTTAACCCACTCTTTCTGTTGGGTTCCGCGATCTCGAAGACGGTGGGCTCCTCCGCCGGTCTTTTCCCCTTGTCCAAGCGAGGCACCTGACTGGTCCCTCCCTCCGAACGAGCTTCTTGGCGTGTCTCCTCCACCACCGGATCCGTCGGTTGGTCCTCACTTATCTCGCCCTCCTCGTCGTCCCCGATAATATCCACTAAGGTTTCAGCGAAGTCATACATGCCGTTATCGGGGGTGGGCTCCTCAACCGCGTATCCTAATCGCCGAGTTAACGGGATTAGATCTTCGGGGCTCTCAGTAATTGCTGCAGTCGGATCCTCATTTTCCGGCCCGAGATTGGCCACCGCTGCAGCAGGTTGTGGTGGTGGAGGAGTGTTGCATCTTATTCCCCCAGTCGGGGATGCCGATTCTCGTAGACTTGACGCCAGCTCGGCCGCGGCAGTTCGGTTCCGAGTCCCCGGTGGCGCCTCAAAGACGAGCTCATCATCTTCCGCGAGAAGATCACGGAGGAAATTCAGCCGATCCCCCTTTTTGGTTTGATCCTGAGCGGGAGCCATTATGTTATCTGCAAAATACGCAAGTTAAGTGAGAAGCGCGAGGTTTGTATTTGAAACAAGTTAAATCAAGTCCCTAAGCGTCGATCCTATCAAAGAAGAATTAATAAATTTAGCCCCCATATGAATATACGGATGAGGTACCTAGATGTTCTCTACTAAAATGGGGAGGGACCGGAAGGAGGTTGAAAGCAACCAGGATCGGGGCGTAAAACAAGGTCTTCACGGTCCAATCAGCGCCGTCAGACCTAGCGCAATCGAGGAGTGTCTTCCTCAGAGGTCTCGGAAGGGCCGCCCTAGGAAGAGGGCCGTAGGCTTTAGGAAAAAATGGTTCCCCTTCAACGGGGAACCACCAAGGAAGGCTCAAGAGAGATAGCCTCGTATCCCCCACACCGCAGACAAAGAAGAAGTGTTTCATCCAGTTGTGGTTGGAGTGGGGTGCAGAAAAAGGGAACGGGCTCGTCTTGTGCCGCGGGCGGAAAAATATACAACCCTGGGCACCAAAATTGACGTCAGCACCGATATAGAATATTTGGAAGAAAAGGTCTATAGTTGGAGAGATACAATTCACCTCCATAAATATTATGAAGGCGACGACAAGAGAAACTGAGTTTGGGGTTAGTTGAAAAAGATGAATTTGTAGATGCGATAGCAATTCTACAAGGAAAGGATGAAGAGGGAAGCGAAGGCCACATTCTAAGTGTTCCAGAGAAACAGTGTGGGTGGCGATCGGAGGCGTCAAGAGACGGTCGCTAGGTTCAGGTTGATATAGCACACAGTCGGAAGGGAAATAATATCGCTCAAGAATCGATCTCCACTTCCGAGCATGCATGCTATGAGGTTGGCTAAAGGACTTAAGGGCTTTAACCGCGGAGCTTTGAGGGCCGAGGGTGTTTTCAAGATGAGTTACGCTCTCGAAAAAATGAGAATTTACAGTGGAAAGGCAAGGAGGAAAAAGGGCTGAGATCGAATCGAAACTCTCCGGATTGGATGAGGAGTCCGAATGGTTTGAGGATGAGGTGGCAGAGCCCGAAGATTCGGTGCGATCGGAAGACATTGGTAAATTTAAATTCAAATTTACTTTTTGAAATTAATTTTACAAGTTTTAAGTCCGAGTCGCGACCATTTGAAGTTTCGTCGAGAATGGTACAGTACTCGCGAGTTATCGTCGCGAGTAGCACAATGTTCCTGGTTTAAGTTATAAGCCTGCTCTGCGAGTCGCGACTTACTGAGTTTGGTCGCGAGTGGCACAGTAATACGATTGGTCGCGAGAAGCCCTGCAGCGATATGTCGCTAGTGGTACAATATGATGATTTGTCGCGAGTGTCACAATAATACGGTTGGTCGCGAAAGTCCGATTGGTCGCGAGTGTCCAGGAGTACGCGCGAGAGAGTGAATTGTGACGAGCGAACAGTGTATTTATAGTTGCAGAATCCCGAGAAGGAGAATCCCGAAATTTTCACCCGAGCTCAGAATCTGACGTGCTTGGTGTCAAAACGATCGTATCGACGAGAGAATTTCAACCGTGCTAAGGATTTCCTCGGCTGGGGACCAGAACGATAATTGGATTTCGGGACGAGCTATTGATATATGGTTTACGACTCAGACTCTGAATCTGAAAACCAGGGGACTATTGATATTACCCGGGTATATTCTCTTGTATCCGTCCTTACCCGGGAGCTCGTCCGACGTGGTTATTGGTTTTTGCGGTATTTTCATATTCTTATCGGATGGCATTCTCAAGTGGTATTCTCACAATTCTGGCTCGCCGGGCCCCGTATAAAGCTTCTGTAAGCATTTTGAGATGTTTCGGGTCATTTCGGCCCCGGACGGGGCCAGGGGTATTTTCGTAATTTGCCACCCGGGAGCGCACCGGTCGGGTGCAATGTTGTTATGCGGCTACGTATTCACTATTTGGAGGCAAATAACTGACATACGAGGTTTTCGGGAATTTTCTAATCGTATTTCCGACTAATATCTTGTCCGGGATTGGTTCACGAAGCTTCGGGATCAACATGGCGTTTGTTATATTATAATTGGATAATATTTAATTATTTTGGGCTTAGTGGAGTAAATAAGCTTATGGGCTCAAGTAAGTGGAGTTGGGCTGGATTTCTCAATAAATACAAGGTTCGGTGCACTTGGACGGGATTCGGACTTTTATCACACTTCCCAAGTCAGAACCTGACCCTTGACTCGCGACCAAACGCTCTTTGTCGCGCCCTATCGCACTTAGCCGCGATCACCTGTTCAGACCCGCGATCAATCGCCCACTCGCGACCAAATAGCATAGTCGCGACCAGTGAGTACCCGCGACCAGTGGTTCCCTCGCGCCCAACCGTGTTGGTCGCGACCAGCCCTGCCTGCCTGCACTGTTCACTCGCGTCCTGTGGAACGCGACTGCAGATTTGATCGTTTTTCGAGCCGTTTTTGCCCGTATTATCATTATCACCTCATTGTAATTGTACCGCTTGATTATTATTGTGGAATCCAAGGTAGAGGTTTGCTCTCCCGAGGACGTAGGCTCACACATTGTGGGTCCAACCTCGTATATCGCTCGTGTCCTCACAACAATTTAATTTCGAGTAAATTATAAATTGACTGATCTAAAAATAAATACCCAACATATTTTTAGACTAGATCACAAGTGTATTCAAACTATATAAAGCCTAACATCACGAATACTTGTTGTATATACGAAAAAATTAAGTTCGAAAACGGAATGATCGTCCAAGTCATAACAAGATAACTTCATGTCATAGCTTTTAAACTATAGTTTAATCACATACATCATTATACAACCAAGTTTTTCTTGGTTCTCACAACATGTATTAATGTTTTAACAACATTGATATTACCCGGGTATATTCTCTTGTATCCGTCCTTACCCGGGAGCTCGTTCGACGTGGTTATTGTTATTTTCGGTATTTTCATATTCTTATCGGATGGCATTCTCAATTGGTATTCTCGCAATTCTGGCTCGCCGGGCCCCGTATAAAGCTTCTGTAAGCATTTTGAGATGTTTCGGGTCATTTCGGCCCCGGACGGGGCCAGGGGTATTTTTTAATTTGCCATTCGGGAGCGCACCGGTCGGGTGCAATGATGTTATGCGGCTGTGTAATCACTATTTGGAGGCAAATAACTGACATACGAGGTTTTCGGGAATTTTCTAATCGTATTTCCGACTAATATCTTGTCCGGGATTGGTTCCCGAAGCTTCGGGATCAACATGGCGTTTGTTCTATTATAATTGGATAATATTTAATTATTTTGGGCTTAGTGAAGTAAATAGGCTTATGGGCTCAAGTAAGTGGAGTTGGGTTGGATTTCCTTATAAATACAAGGTCCGGTGCACTTGGACGGGATTCGAACTTTTATCACACTTCCCAAGGCAGAACCTGACCCTTGACTCGCGACCAAACGCTCTTAGTCGCTCCCAATTGCACTTAGCCGCGATCACCTGTTCAGACCCGCGATCAATCGCCCACTCGCGACCAAATAGCATAGTCGCGACCAGTGAGTACCCGCGACAAGTGGTTCCCTCATGCCCAACCGTGTTGGTCGCGACCAGCCTGCCTACCTGCACTGTTCACTCGCGTCCAGTGGAACGCGACTGCAGATTTGATCGTTTTTCGAGCCGTTTTTGCCCGTATTATCATTATCACCTCATTGTACTTGTACCGCTTGATTATTATATTGGAAACCAAGGTAGAGCTTTGCTCTCCCGAGGACGTAAGCTCACACATTGTGGGCCCATTCTCATATATCGCTTGTGTCCCCACAACAATCTAATTTCGAGTAAATTATAAATTGACTGATCTAAAAATAAATACCCAACATATTTTTAGACTAGATCAGTTTGGCGCCGTCCGTGGGGACCGAGATTTTTATCCCATTTAGAGCTTTATTGCTGAGTTTGGATTTCTATTATCATGACTACTCGGAATTCTGATGAATATATTTTTGATGAAGATATTGAGGCGGATCCTATCCCTCGAATTAATGATGATTTTGTTGTTTTACCGGGGGCTCGGTCGTCAGTTCTGGAGGAGCCCCCTGCTCAAAATGTGACTATTCGGCCATCCCGGAGCGGGTTTTCATCCGGGGGGGAACCAAGTTTTTATCCTCGATCACGCGAATGTCTGTCCAAATGCTATGAATTCGCACGAGTTGGCCGAGTTGCGGTCCGTAACACTGCCCACCTGCCGCCACCTGCACGCTCTAGATCTGATGATCAGACAGAAACCGATGACGATTTGGAAGAGCGAAGGCGTACTTTAATGGCCCAATTAGAGCAAGTTGAGGCTCAACGGAGAGCTCGAAGGAACAATGCCACCCCGGAACCTGTTATTAATGTGGCTTCAGAGGATGATATTGATCGTGTTCCGGAACCACGAGCAAATGCCGCAGCAATCGAAGAGCAAAGCAACACTTTACAAAAGATTGGAGAGTTGATAGAATCAAAATTTAAGGAGATGAGCGGGAAGTTGGAGCAAAGCGAGGCTAGGATGAACCAGTTGGAGGCTAATCTGACTCTTGGCCAGGAAAGGAGGCGAGTGTACGGGGAGCACACCCGGGATACTCATCAGACCTCAGCTTACGAGGGAGACTACTTTGAAAATGAGAGGGTTAATGAGCCCATCGGTAATCGAGGAAAGGCGTCACCATTTTTGGAAGTTTTACAAAGTCCATAGAATACTTCGAATGCCCTATCTCCTTTTTCCATGGCTATTATCGGAGCCATTCGCTCCGAATTTATTGAAATGCCTAAGGATCTTCCACAGTATCGCGGGTCGACTGACCCGCATGCTCATACGTCGAATTTGGAAATCCATGTAAGTTTGATGAATTTCAGTGATGCGGCCATGTGTTTCGTCTTCGCCGCCTCTCTTAAAGAATCAGCCCTCCGATGGTTTAACCGGTTGCCGAAACGTTCGATCGTTTCTTATCAGGATTTTAAGGATCAATTCTATTCGGCTTTCGCGCCTNTAAATTATAAATTGACTGATCTAAAAATAAATACCCAACATATTTTTAGACTAGATCAATGAGGAATTGTGAAGTAGTTTATTCGGGCATATCAAGATATTCTCACATACCAAGAGTCTTTTCGATTGTCGGAAACTATCAGAAATTTTAAAGACAACATATGAAACAAAAAGTCATCGAAGACTTTTATAGAATTCATAGATAGAGATTTTGGAAAATTATAATATCAGGTTCAGTTAAAAGAAGATAATATCGCACTCATTATTTTAGAAATATAGATGAAGTTTCATGAGATGATAGTATTTAGTTAGTAATATTTATTTAGTTGAGATATGCTTAATCACTCAGACCTGGTATATTCAGTTACAAAATGAGATACTACTACTGTGAGTTTATTGCAAAAATATTCTCAGGGTAAATTTATGATTTGTGTACTCGAATATTTCGACTGCGCAAATCAAGGGACTTCTGATATCACCCTGAGATATTTATTATTCGAGGACACATATATTTCTATAAAGTCATTCCCAAGTCGAGAAATGAAGCAGATCGAGATATTTTGATGATTGACATTGTTTATAGCTTATCGTTGTATTTGGATCGGATTACTTATTTACTGAACCCATGTGCCTAATTTAGATATTAATGGGTCATTATATATTGCATTCAATTATTGGTAGGCCTAGTGACTTATAATTGGGCTGGACAAATCACCTATATAAACATGATTAAAGTGTTAAGGAGAGAAGCTTCGATTCTTGACCTAAGGAGGAGGCCGCTATTCTTTTCTTTTTCGCCCGGGAAACCGACGACTACGGCCATCAAAACAAGATCTTTTTCTTTGGTTTTACAATAGGAGAACATGACGTTTATAGTGGATTCAAAGGATACGGCCGGGGTGGTTTTTTATCCTTTCTTTTACAGAAAGGTTTTCCACCTATAAAAATCGTGTCTTTTTACTTCTTGCTTTCGTATACCTTTTTCGTTCGACCCCAATCCGTAAATGAGGGTCAAAATTTTGTTATTGCTAATTTTTAGCAACGATAACAACCATGATTTATGTGATTAAACTATAGTTTAAATGCAATGACATGAAGTCATGTTGTTATGACTTGCACAATCATTCCGTTTTCGAACTTATTTCTTTTGTATATAGAACAAGTATTCGTGATTTTAGCCTTTATTTAGTTTAAATACACTTGATTTTACCAAATTTACAATGTGATTTATATGAATATCATTTGGCTCCTTTTCCACATAGTTCCACATGTTCTAGGTGTGATGATTTCTATGTTCTAGGTGGAACATAGTTCCACATGTTCCTCATTTGACTTACTTTTTTTGTATATACAACAAGTTTTCGTGATTTTAACCCTTATTTACTTTGAATACACAGGGTTTTAGCAAAATTAAAATGTGATTTGTATGAATATCATTTGGCTCATTTTTCACATAGTTCCACATGTTGTAGGTGCGATGATTTTGATTTCAATTCAACTCGAATTTATGTTGTTAAAACATGAATACATGTTGTTAGATCAAAGAAAATCTTGGTTATACCATGATTTATATGAATTAACTATATTTTAAATGCTATAACATGAAGTCATGTTGTTATGACATGCACAATCATTCCGTTTCTTAAAATACTTTTTTTTTATATACAACAAGTATTCGTGATTTTACCCCTTATTTACTTTGAATACACTTTGTTTTACCAAATTTACAATGTAATTTGTATGAATATCATTTGTCGCATTTTTCACATAGTTCTACATGTTCTAGGTGTGATAATTTCGATTTCAATTCAACTCGAATTCATGATGTTAGATCTAAGAAAAACTTGGTTATACCATGATTTATGTGATTTAAATATATTTTAAATGCTATGACATAAAGTCATGTTGTTATGACTTGCACGATCATTCCGTTTTTGAACTTACTTTTTTTGTATATACAACAAGTATTCTTGATTTTGCCCCTTATTTACTTTGAATACACTTGATTTACCAAATTAACAATGTGATTTGTACGAACATCATTTGGGTCATTTGTCACAGAGTTCCACATGTTCAAGGTGTGATGATTTTGATTTCAATTAAACTTGAATTTGTGTTGTTACAACATGAATACATGTTGTTAGAACATAGAATAACTTGGTTATACCATGATTAAACTATAGTTTATAAGCTATGACATGAAATTATGTTGTTATGACTTGCTCAACCATTCCGTTTTCGAACTTATTTCTTTTGTATATAGAACAAGTATTCGTGACTTTATGATTTATTTAGTTTAAATACACCTGATTTTTCAAAATTTACAATGGGATTTGTATGAATATCATTTGGCTCATTTTCCACATAGTTCCAAATGTTATAGGTGTGATGATTTTGATTTCAATTAAACTTAAATTCATGTTGTTAAAATATGAATACATGTTGTTAGAACATTTAATAACTTGGTTATACCCTGATTTACTTGATTAAACTATAGTTGAAATTCTATGACATGAATTCATGTTGTTAAAACATGAATTCATGTTGTTAGAACAACGAAAAACTTGGTTATTGCATGCTTTATGCGATTAAACAATAGTTTAAATGCAATGACATAAAATAATGTTGTTTTGACTTGAACAATCATTCCGTTTTCGAACTTATTTCTTTTGAATATAGAACAAGTATTCGTGATTTTAGCCTTTATTTAGTTTGAATACACTTGATTTTATTAAATTTACAATGTGATTTGTATGAATATCATTTGGCTCATTTTCCACAAAGTTCCACATGTTCTAGGTGTGATGATTTTGATTTCAATTATACTTGAATACATGTTGTAAAAACATGAATACATGTTGTTAGAACATAGAATAACTTGGTTAAACCATGATTTATGTGATTAAACTATAGTTTAAATGCTTTGACATGAAGTCATGTTGATATGACTTGCACGATCAATCCGTTTTCGAACATACTTTTTTTGTATTAACAACAAGTATTCATGATTTTAGCAGTCATTTACTTTGAATACACTTGGTTTTACAAAATTTACAATGTAATTTGTACGAATATCATTTGGGTCATTTTTCACATTGTTCCACATGTTCTAGGTGT
This sequence comes from Utricularia reniformis, assembly GCA_009725065.1. NCBI lineage: Eukaryota > Viridiplantae > Streptophyta > Magnoliopsida > Lamiales > Lentibulariaceae > Utricularia > Utricularia reniformis. The sequence continues at coordinate 455,697 of RWGZ01001702.1, read as the reverse complement.
GATGATTTTGATTTCAATTCAACTCGAATTCATGTTGTTAAAACATGAATACAGGTTGTTAGATCAAAGAAAAACTTGGTTATACCATGATTTATGTGATTTAACGATATTTTAAATGCTATGACATGAACTCATGTTGTTATGACTTGCATGATCATTCAATTTTAAAAGTTACTTTTTTTGTATTTACAACAAGTATTCGTGATTTTTCCCCTTATTTACTTTGAATACAATTAGTTTTACCAAATTTAAAATGTGATTTGTACGAATAACATTTGGGTCATTTTTCACATATTTCCACATGTTCTAGGTTTGATGATTTTGATTTCAATTAAACTAGAATTCATGTTGTTAAAACATGAATACATATTGTTAGAACATAGAATAATTTGGTTATACCATGATTTATGTGATTAAACAATAGTTTAAATGCAATGACATGAAGTCATGTTGTTATGACTTGTACAATCATTCCGCTTTCGAACTTATTTCTTTTGTATATAGAACAAGTATTCGTGATTTTAGCTTTTATTTAGTTTGAATACACTTGATTTTATTAAATTTACAATGTGATTTGTATGAATATCATTTGGCTCATTTTCCACAAAGTGCCACATGTTCTAGGCGTGATGATTTTGATTTCAAGTAAACATGAATTCATGTTGTTAAAACATGTATACATGTTGTTAGATCAAAGAAATACTTGGTTATACCATGATTTATGTGATTTAACTATATTTTAAATGCTATACATTAAGTCATGTTGTTATGACTTGCACGATCATTCCATTTTTGAACTTACTTTTTATGTATATACAACAAGCATTCGTGATATAACCCTTATATACTTTGAATACACTTGGTTTTAGCAAATGTACAATATGATTTGTACGAATATCATTTGGGTCATTTTTCACATAATTCCACATGTTCTAGGTGTGATGATTTTGATTTCAATTAAACTCTAATTCATGTTGTTAAAACATGAATACATGTTGTTAGAACATAGAATAACTTGGTTATACCATTATTTATGTGATTAAACATTAGTTTAAATGCTATAACATGAAGTCATGTTGTTATTACTTGCACAATCATTTCGTTTTCGAACTTATATTTTTTGTATATAGAACAAGTATTCGTGATTTTAGCCTTTATTTAGTTTGAATACACTTGATTTTACCATATTTACAATGTTATTTGTATGAATATTCTTTTGGCTCATTTTTCACATACTTCCACATGTTCTAGATGTGATGATTTTGATTTCAATTTAACTCGAATTCATGTTGTTAAAACATGAATACATGTTTTTAGAACATAGAATAACTTGGTTATACCATGATTTATGTGATTAAACTATAGTTTAAATGCCATGACATGAAGTCACGTTGTTATGACTTGCACGATCATTACGTTTTCAAACTTACTTTTTTTGTTCTAACAACAAGTATACATGATTTTACCCCTAATTTACTTTGAATACACTTGGTTTAACCAAATTTACAATGTGATTTGAATGAATATCATTTGGCTCATCCTTCACATAGTTCCACTTGTTTTAGGTGTGATGATTTTGATTTCAATTAAACTTCAATTCATGTTGTTAAAACATGAATACATGTTGTTAGAACATATAATAACTTGGTTATACCATGATTTATGTGATTAAACTATAGTTCAAATGATATGAAATGAAGTCATGTTATTATGACTTGTACAATCATTCCGTTTTCGAACTTATTTCTTTTGTATATAGAACAAGTATTCATGATTTATCTTTTATTTAGTTTGAATACACTTGATTTTACCAAATTTACAATGTGATTTGTATGAATATCATTTGGCTCATTTTCCACAAAGTTCCACATGTTCTAGGTGTGATGATTTCGATTTCAACTAAACTTGAATTCATGTTTTTAAAACATGAATACATGTTGTTAGAACATAGAATAACTTGGTTATACCAGGATTTATGTGATTAAACTATAGTTTAAATGCTATGACATGAGGTGATATTGTGATGACTTGCACGATCATTCCGTTTTCGAACTTACATTTTTTGTATATACAACAAGTATTTGTGATTTTACCCCTTATTACTTTGAATACAATTAGTTTTACGAAATTTAAAATGTGATTTGTAAGAATATCATTTGGGTCATTTTTCACATAGTTTCCCATGTTCAAGGTGTGATGATTTTGATTTCAATTAAACTTGAATTAATGTTATTAAAAGATGAATATATGTTGTTAGAACATAGAATATCTTGGTTATACCATGATTTATGTGATTAAACAATAGTTTAAATGCAATGACATGAAGTCATGTTGTTATGACTTGCACAATCATTCCGTTTTCGAACTTATTTCTTTTGAATATAGAACAAGTATTCGTGATTTTAGCCTTTATTTAGTTTTAATACACTTGATTTTATTAAATTTACAATGTGATTTGTATGAATATCATTTGGCTCATTTTCCACAAAGTTCCACATGTTCTAGGTGTGATGATTTTAATTTCAATTAAACTTGAATTAATGTTGTATAAACATGAATACATGGTTTTAGAACATAGAATAACTTGGTTATACCATGATTTATGTGATTAAACTATAGTTTAAATGCTATGACATGAAGTCATGTTGTTATGACTTGCACGATCAATCCGTTTTCGAACATACTTTTTTTGTATTAACAACATGTATTCATGATTTTAGAATTCATTTACTTTGAATGCACTTGGTTTTACCAAATTTACAATGTGATTTGTATAAAAATCATTTGGCTCATTTTTCACATAGTTCGACATGTTCTAGGTGTGATTATTTTGATTTCAATTCAACTCGAATTCATGTTGTTAAAACATGAATACATGTTGTTAGATCAAATAAAAACTTGGTTATACCATGATTTATGTGATTTAACTATATTTTAAATGAAACGACATGAAGTCATGTTGTTATGACTTGCACGCTCATTTCGTTTTCGAACTTACTTTTTTTGTATATGCAACAAATATTTGTGATTTTGCTTCTTATTTACTTTGAAGACACTTGGTTTTACAACATTTACAATGTTATTTGTACGAATATCATTTGGGTCATTTCTCACATTGTTCCACATGTTCAAGGTGTTATGATTTTGATTTCAATTCAACTCGAATTCATGTTGTTAAAACATGAATACATGGTGTTAGATGAAAGAAAAACTCTGTTATACCATGATTTATGTGATTTAACTATAGTTTAAATGCAATGACATGAAGTCATGTTGTTATGACTTGCACAATCATTCCGCTTTCGAACTTATTTCTTTTGTATATAGAACAAGTATTCGTGATTTTAGACAATATTTAGTTTGAATACACTTGATTTTATTAAATTTACAATGTGATTTGTATGAATATCATTTGGCTCATTTTCCACAAAGTTCCACATGTTCTAGGTGTGATGATTTTGATTTCAATTAAACTTGAATTCCTGTTGTTAAAACATGAATACATGTTGTTAGAACATATAATAACTTGGTTATACCCTTATTTATGTGATTAAACTATACTTTAAATGCTATGACATGAAGTTATGTTGTAATGACTTGCACGATCAATCCATTTTCGAACTTACTTTTTTTGTATATAGAACAAGTATTCGTGATTTTAGACAATATTTAGTTTGAATACACTTGGTTTTACTATATTTGCAATGTGATTTGTACGAAAATCATTTGGGTCATTTTTCATATAGTTTCACATGTTCTAGGTGTAATGATTTTGATTTCAATTGAACTTGAATTGATGTTGTTAAAACATGAATATATGTTGTTAAAACATAGAATAACTTGGTTATACCATGATTTGTGTGATTAAACTATAGTTTAAATGATATGACATGAAGTCATGTTGTTATGACTTGCACGATCATACCGTTTTCGAACTTACTTTTTTTGTATATACAACAAGTATTCGTGATTTTACCCCTTATTTACTTTGAATACACTTGGTTTTACCAAATTAACATTGTGATTTGTATGAATATCATTTGGCTAATTTTTCACATAGTTCCACATGTTCAAGGTGTGATGATTTTGATTTCAATTAAACTTGAATTCATGTTGGTAAAACATGAATACATGATGTTAGAACATAGAATAACTTGGTTATACCATGATTTATTTGATTAAACTATAATTTAAATGCTATGATATGAAGTCATGTTGTTAGGACTTGCACAATCATTCCGTTTTCGAACTTATTTATTTTTTATAAAGAAAAAGTATTCGTGATTTTAGCCTTTATTTAGTTTGAATACACTTGATTTTACCAAATTTACAATGTGATTTGTTTGAATATCATTTGGTACATTTTTCACATAGTTCCACATGTTGTAGGTGTGATGATTTTGATTTCAATTAAACTTGAATTCATGTTGTTAAAACATGAATACATGATGTTACAACATAGAATAACTTGGTTATACCATGATTTATGTGATTAAACTATAGTTTAAATGTTATGACACGAAGTCATGTTGTTATAAAATGCACAATCATTCCGTTTTTTAACATACTTTTTTCGTATATACAACAAGTATTCGTGATTTTACCCCTTATTTACTTTGAATACACTTGTATTTACCAAATTTACAATGTGATTTGTATGAATATCATTTGGCTCATTTTTCACATAGCTCCACATGTTCTAGGTGTGATGATTTTGATTTCCATTCCACTCGAAATCATGTTGTTAAAACATGAATACATGTTGTTAGATCAGAGAAAAACTTGGTTATACCTTGATATATGTGATTTAACAATAGTTTAAATGATATGACATGAAGTCATGTTGTTATGATTTGCACAATCATTACGTTTTTCAACTTTCTTTTTTTGTATATACCACAAGTATTCATGATTTTACCCCTTATTTACGTTGAATACACTTGGTTTTACCAAATTTACAATGTGAATTCTATGAATATCATTTGTGTCATTTTTCACATAGTTCCACATGTTCTAGGTGTGATGATTTTGATTTCAATTCAACTTAAATTCATGTTGTTAAATCATGAATACATGTTGTTAGAACATAGAATAACTTGGTTATACATTTATTTATGTGATTAAACTATAGTTTAAATGTTATGACATGAAGTCATGTTGTTATGACTTGCACGATCATTCCGTTTTCGAACTTACTTTTTTTGTATTAACAACAAGTATTCATTATTTTACCCCTTATTTACTTTGAATACACTTTGTTTTACCAAATTTACTATGTGATTTGTACGAATATCATTTGTGTCCATTTTCACATAGTTCCACATGTTCTAGGTGTGATGATTTTGATTTCAATTAAACTTAAATTCATGTTGTTAAAACATGAATACATGTTGTTAGAACATAGATTAACTTGGTTATACCATGATTTATGTGATTAAACTAGAGTTTAAATGATATGACATGAAGTCATGTTGTTATGACTTGCACAAATATTCCGTTTTCGAACTTTTTTCTTTTGTATATAGAACAAGTATTCGTGATTTTAGCCTTTATTTAGTTTTAATACACTTGATTTTTCCAAATTTACAATGTGATGATTTTTCCAAATTTACAATATCATTTGGCTAATTTTCACATAGTTCCACATATTGTAGGTGTGATGATTTTGATTTCAATTAAACTTGAATTCATGTTGTTAAAACATGAATACATGTTGTTAGATCATAGAATAACTTTGTTTTACCGTGATTCATGTGATTAAACTATAGTTTAAATACTATGACATGAAGTCATTGTGTTATGACTTGCACGATCATTCCGTTTTCGAACTTACATTTTTTGTATTAACAACAAGTATTCGTGATTTAACCCCTTATTTACTTTGAATACACTTGGTTTTACCAAATTTACAATTTGATTTGTATGAATATCATTTGACTCATTTTTCACATAGTTTCACATGTTGTAGGTGTGATGATTTTGATTTCAATTATACTTAAATTCATGTTGTTAAAACACGAATACAGGTTGTTAGAACATAGATTAACTTGGTTATACCATGATTTATGTGATTAAACTATAGTTTAAATGATATGACATGAAGTCATGTTGTTATAACTTGCACAATCATTCCGTTTTCGGACTTATTTCTTTTGTATATAGAACAAGTATTCGTGATTTTAGCCTTTATTTAGTTTTAGTACACTTGATTTTTCCATATTAACAATGTGATTTGTATGAATATCATTTGGATCAATTTTCACATAGTTCCACATGTTGTAGGTGTGATGATTTTGATTTCAATTAAACTTGAGTTCATGTTGTTAAAACATGAATACATGTTGTTAGATTATAGAATAACTTGGTTATACCATGATTTATGTGATTAAACTATATTTTAAATGCTCCGACATGAAGTCATGTTGTTATGACTTGCACGATCATTCCGTTTTCGAACTTACTCTTTTTGTATTAACAACAAGTATTCGTGATTTTACCCCTTATTTACTTTGAATACACTTGGTTTTACCAAATTTACAATATGATTTGTATGAATATCATTTGACTCATTTTTCACATTGATATTACCCGGGTATATTTTAGTAATTCGCATACTCCGGTAACCTTTTGGCACGTTCCCCAAGGTATTCTACTTTTATTTCGAGTCGAAATGGAAATGGGGGTATTTTCGTAATTTGGACACCCCCGGGTCCAATCGGTGTGCCCGCTGGTATTTTCGGTATTCTACTTTTATTTCGGGTTGAAATGGAGTCGGGGGTATTTTCATTATTTTGACACCCACTGGTCCAATCGGTGTGCCCGCTGGTATTTTCGGTATTCTACTTTTATTTCGGGTTGAAATGGTGTCGGGGGTATTTTCGTAATTTGGACACCCCCGGGTCCAATCGGTACGCCAACTGTGGTATTTTCTGTAATCTGATATAT
>RWGZ01001702.1:430429-445731 GCA_009725065.1 Utricularia reniformis | reverse complement strand
GGTGCGGCGACTCCCCCTCGGGCCCTCGTCTTCCCCCTCTGCTGTAATTCCTTTACCCTTATCATGCCGTGAGGAACGATAGGACCCCGATGAGTGACGGGGCGAGCCAATCTCTTGTTCAATTGGTGGTGAATCTGGAACCGGTCGAAGGGCTTCAATGATTTCATATCCGGAGGCGGGAATCTCCCCTTCTTCAGCAAATCTCTCATCGACATCGCCCTCAACGTCAAAACCCCCCATACATGATCCTCGAAGTGGTGAAGAAAGCTGGAGGGGGGGACTGGTATTCCCGATTGTTTCTGTCGGAGGATCATCTACAGTGTAAGGGTCGCCGAGGATTTTATTTGATCCCCCCGACGGAATCTCAGTGAGCATGTTCAAGGCCAGGTCTTCAGGATCCTCAATGGTATCTAAAAATTTTAGTCGGTCGTTGGAATCAGCACCTCTGTAAGCGGCCATTATTCGATCTGCAAAGAAAGAAATACGAATAATAAGTTATAAACGTGAAATTCCCTGTTATAAGAATCGTAGCATATTAGCGAGACAAAGTCAAAGTTTGGAGGCAAAAAATGGTAAAAGACTAGAAAGCGATTCTCATGTTCTAGCACGTGGGTACCTAAGACATGGAAAGGAATATGAGGAGGAGCTTGCGCAGTCCGAGTAACAACCATGAGGGGTAGGGTGAAAAGAGTTTCGGCGGTCAAGTTAGTGTGAAATTTTTCGAATATGCCCAGGAATTGTTGGACAATAGTTCTATCTACAAGTTTCGAGGGATTACGAATGGGACCGCACCAATCCGGAAATGAAAATTTAGTTTCGACAGGAAAACGCCAAGGCAGTGTAAGGGCGGGAATGCTAGGTTGGTAATTACGAGAAGTCACATAAAAGTAACGCCGTTTCCAATCATGATTGGATTTCGACAGTGTGAAGCAGAAAGGACAGTTCTTTTCCCGCAAACGTAGATAACAACACCCTAGGACCCTTTGAGAGGAATGGGGAACAATTTGGAAAAGCCTAAAAAACAGTTCAATGGATCTCTTTATTTTTGCGGCAGAGGTGAAAATGATGAAAGCTACGATGTAGCCGTAGGAATTCGGGTTCAGTTGAAAAAAATTAATCTTGAGGGAGTCTAGCATCTCCAGGATAAAAGGATGCAAAGGAAACCGGATTCCATTTCGAAGATGTTCCATGGACACGGTACACCAGCCAGGAGGCGGTGTTAATATTCTCCCAAGAGGCCCCGGATGTAGGATGATAAATCCGACCTCAATGAAGCCCTAGCGGTTTTTCCCATCCGAGCTTTTTGGTCATACGACTCAAACTTCATCACGCTAGACTCATATCGTCCGCCCAACGCTCTATAGCCCTCGAGGAGCTCATAAAATTCAAGGTTCGAAGTGTGCGAGTTAATTTCTGTTTGTTCGATAAATTGGGAATCGGACGATGCGTTGGAAGACATTTATATTGCTAATCCTTATTTTATTAGTTGTTTCTTAAAGTGTGATTACACTCGGGAACGCAAACGTCATTGAAAATCGAAGTTCGAATCTGCATTTTTAGCCACAAGGCAGAAATTCGCGTAATTATACAAGGCATAGAATTTCCGCGATAATTTTACAAAAGGGGGAAATTCGCGATAATTTTGCAAAGGGAGGTAATCGCGATAATTTTCCAAGTTTGAGATTTCCGCGAAAAAACTACAAAGGCTGAACTTTCGCGATAATTTTACAGACGATTGATTTTAGCGACAATTTCGAAGGATATGATTTTCGCGATAATTTACCACAATTTCCGCGATAACGCTGCTTTCTCTGAAAATCCGCGAATTAAAATGAGATTCTAAGGCTTCCAACGTGGTATTTATAAGGGTGGGCATACGGGCCGGAATTCCGAGAAATTTTCGAATGTGTCCGAATTCAGCGTGCTTACTGTCAAAACGGCCGTATCGACGACATGAATAATTTGAGCTGCATGGTTTTTATCTCCGAGAATCCGGAAATGCATTGGGATCCGTGCACATAAGGTAGGTTAGTGGTTTACGACTCAGAAGCTGAATCTGCAAACCAGGGGACTATTGATATTAACCGGGGATATTTTAGTAATTCGCATACCCTAGGAACCTTTTGGCACGTTCCCCAAGGTATTCTAATTTTATTTCGTGTTGAAATGGCATCGGGGGTATTTTCGTAATATGGACACCCCCGGGTCCAATCGGTGTGCCCTCTGGTATTTTCGGTATTCTACTTTTATTTCGGGTTGAAATGGCATTGGGGGTATTTTCGTAATTAAGGACACGGTTAAATCGGTACGCCAACTGTGGTATTTTCTGTAATCTGATATATTGTAATTGGCTTTGGGCACCTGGAGACCGCATGGGAAGTTTCCGGAGGAGACGCGACTATTTTCGGTTAATTACGAGTCGGAGTGGCTCCAAGGGTATTTTCGTAATCTTGCGTCCGAAAGATGCTATGACGCATGTTCATCGACAGGCTTATATCTTATGAATTTAGTGAGAATTGACTTATGCGGAGTATGCCTTGCCTCTGTTCACGGGCAACGTGTCGATCTAGAAGTGTTCCGAATAATCGGAGACATTACGATTTATATCTGGAGTGAGATCGGGTTTTTTCGTAGAAGTTGGGTCGAATCAGGCCAGATTGTATAAAAGTGGGCTTTGAGTCCACAAGTGAGTGGATGGGCTCAAATTTTCTATAAATATAGGTCTCTGGTCATTTGAAAGGGGATCGGAATCAAAGTCGAAGAAAAACTTGGAATCTGAAATCTTAAAACCTTCAAAGTCTCGAAATTCGCGATAAAATTACTCGCGGTATCAATTTCGCGATAATTTCCCTAAGTACTCAAGATTCGCGACAATATATTCAAAGGGCCATCAAAAATCGCGATAATTTTACATACAACGCCATTTCCGCGATAATATTCTAGCTGAACAGTAATTTCTGCGACAGTGCTTATTGGCTCAAATCCGCGATAATTTGTTATTGAGTTCGAAATTCGCGATAATATTTCAGTGTGAACAGTAATTTCTGCGACAGTGCTTATTGGCTTCAAATCCGCGACAATTTGTTATTGAGTTCGAAATTCGCGATAATATTTCAGAGTGAATAGTGATTTCTGCACTTTTGCGTCGGTTTCCAATCTCGAGCTCATTTTTTGTCCCAAATCGAGATTACATTACTTACTTTTGTCAGAAAGAAGATATATTTTGTAATTGTGACCTTTTGATTATAGTGAAACATCCAGGTAGAGCTTCGCTCTCCCGAGGACGTAAGCCCACACATTGTAGGCCCAACCTCGTAATTTGTTGTGTCTTAAAAAAAAAAAACAAATTGACTTATCATTAACACCACAAATATTTTACACAAGATCAGATTTGATGAATCGGGTGTTTCGTCAATACCTAGACAAGTTTGTGCTGGTGTTCATTGACGACATCCTAGTTTACTCTCGCAACCAGGAAGAACACGAGCAACACCTGAGAATAGTGCTACAGACTCTCAGACAAGAGAAGTTATATACCAAATACAGCAAGTGTGAATTCTGGATGGACAGCATAGCTTTCCTAGGCCACGTGATATCAGAAGGGGGGGTGACGGTAGACCCAACAAAGATAGAAACAGTTACGAGAAGAGGATAGCAACGCATCAGAACAGGCGCCGGCGACAGAGACTCCGGTTGCAAATTCCGCGACGCCTCTCACGTTTAGTCAGGAAAGCCTCAGGGACCTNCCAAATACAGCAAGTGTGAATTCTGGATGGACAGCATAGCTTTCCTAGGCCACGTGATATCAGCAGGGGGGGTGACGGTAGACCCAACAAAGATAGAAACAGTTACGAATTGGCCAAGACCGACAAATGCTCGGGAAGTAAGGAGTTTCTTAGGATTAGCCGGGTACTACCGGAAATTCATCGAAGGGTTCACAAGGATTGCTAAACCGTTGACAAAATTGACCCGAAAGGAAACGAGGTATACGTGGGATGAGAAATCCGAAGAGAGTTTTGAATGTCTCAAAACGAAACTGACGTTTGCGCCAATACTAGTATTACCCACGCCAGGGCAGTATTTCACGGTATACAGCGACGCATCAAAAGAAGGACTCGGGTGTGTACTGATGCAAGGGGGGAAAGTTATAGCATATGCATCCCGTCAATTGAAGATACACGAGTTAAACTACCCCACACATGATTTGGAATTAGCCGCGGTGGTATTCGCACTAAAGATTTGGAGACATTACTTGTATGGTGTGAAGTGCGAGATATTCACCGACCACAAGAGTTTGAAGTATCTATTCACTAAGAAGGAGCTTAATATGAGACAACAGAGATGGTTGGAACTGATAAAAGATTATGATCTGGACATCCAATACCACCGAGGGAAGGCAAAACCAGGTAGCCGATGCACTAAGCAGGAAGACTCATGGCACGATAGCCAACACATTGATAAGGGAAATGGAGAGCCTGCAACTGGCAGTGGTAGAATCGACCACAGTCATGTTAGGGACGATTACCGCGAAGCCGAGGATACTGGAGGAGGTACTAGAAGCACATGTATCAAACCCTGAGAAACCCGTGACGCGAAAAGGAGGAAACAGAACCGATAAATGGGAAATGAGCAAAGGAAGCGATGGGCTAGTCCGAATGAATGAACGCATATGGGTACCAAACAAGCCAGAGTTAAGAAAGAAGATTATGACGGAAGCACACAGTTCAGCATTCTCAGTTCACCCAGGAAGTACTAAGATGTATCGAGACCTAAAGACGCACTGGTGGTGGGATGGAATGAAAAACAAGATTGCCAACTTTGTGGCCAAATGCGAAAACTGCCAACGGGTTAAGGCCGAACACCAACGCCCGGGGGGCGAACTACAACCCTTAGAAATTCCAGAATGGAAATGGGATAGCATCGGCATGGACTTTGTGGTAGGACTACCCAAGAGCCCACGAAAGAACGACGCGATATGGGTGGTGGTGGACCGTCTTACGAAGGCGGCTCACTTTTTAGTAGTCAAGACGACGTACGGAGTGGACAGGCTAGCCAGAATATATGTGGATAACATAGTCAAATTAAATGGAGTTCCAATAAATATCGTGTCAGACAGGGACCCGAGATTCACGTCTAGATTTTGGCAAAGTTTACAGAAATCGCTCGGAACTCAGTTATGCATGAGCACAGCCTATCATCCACAGACGGATGGTCATACCGAGAGAACCAAACAGATTATGGAGGATATGTTACGGGCATGTGTACTGGAGTTTAAGGGAGGTTGGGAGGATTTCCTACCGCTAGTGGAATTTGCGTACAATAACAGATTTCAGAGCAGCATTGGTATTGCGCCATATGAGGCATTGTACGGGAGGAAGTGTCGTACACCGCTATGTTGGGATGAGGTGGGAGAGAGAACGACCACGGGGACAGAATTAGTGGAAGTCACCATTGAAAAGGTAGCCGTAGTACGAAAGAACATTAAGGCAGCACAGAACCGATACAAAAGTTGGGCAAATACAAAAAGGAGACCCTTAGAGTTAAAAGTTGGAGATCACGCATACCTAAAGGTATCACCTATGAAGGGAGTGCTAAGGACCACAAGGACAGGGAAGTTGAGCCCCCGGTATATCGGACCATATGAGGTGGAACGAAGGATCAGAAACCTAGCATATCAGCTGAAGCTTCCGGAGTAAATGGAGGGGATACACAACGTGTTCCATGTATCCCAACTGAGGAATAGGGTGACTGAAGGGATCCAAGAATGTGTGGGGGAACCCATAGAGATATCCCAGGAACTAACGTACGAGGAAGTCCCAGTAAAGATCCTAGGCAGAGAGGAAAGAAGGCTCAGAAACAAACAAATCCCCATGGTAAAAGTACAATGGTCAAATCAAGGAGAGAGGGAAGCCACATGGGAAACAGAACGGGAAATTTGACAGAGAGCGCCGGAGTTAATGGAAGAATTGTACGCACGAGTTTCGGGATGAAACTCAAAAATGAGTGGTGAAGGATGTAATAAATTCTCAAATAATAAATTCTCATGGCGATATCAGAAGTCTCTTGATTTGTGTAGTCGAAGTATTCGAGTACACAAATCATAAATTGCGTTGAGAATATTGTTGTAATAAACTCACAATAGTAGTATCAGATTTTGTAAATAAAAATCCTCACATTTTAATTAGAACCAACCAAACATGAGTGAATAAGCATATCTTAAATAAATAAATATTATGAATGAATACTATCATCTCAGAAACTTCATATACACTTCTAAGATTATGAGTGCGAATTTTATCTTCTTATTACTGAACCTGGAAGTACACTTATCCAAAATCTCTCTCTCTGAACTCTATAACACTTCTTTGATAATTTTAAAATTTTCCGATAGTTTCCGACCGTCGTTTAAGAGACTGATATATGAGAAATCCTTATATGCCCGAATAAACGACTTCACAATTCATCATATAATAAATTTGATTTTCTGATCATAAATAATAAAATATTTCTTGTTGTTGGGGTCATAGCTCAGAGTACCCTGTCATAAATAAAATTTAGTGAAATCCACACCATAAGACAATCATTTGATCATCTTTTTTGTAAATAAAAATATCTTATCGTAAATTATGAAATCCAAGTCATAGGACCATCACTTTGTCATGTTGATCGTAAATGAAAATACACGATCATAAATTAGGAAAACCATCTCAAAATACAATAAGAATACCCTTTAGACATTTTTCAATTCCACGAAAATACCAAGCTATAAAGAGAATCCCTGAAATCCTAGTGTTGGTCCTTAACAAGCACCAACACCCCTTACTTAGATCGACTTGTCTCGCACTGCTCCAAAAATAAGCGTAGGAAGCCTTCACGATCCAAGTGAAAGTAGCGTCAGGTTTAGAGTACAATCCTTAAACTGACGTAAATCTTTCACTCCCACTTGGACAGATCGGGTACCTCGTGCCAGAGAGACCTTTCACTACCTATGCGGAAGTAGCGTCAGGTTCAGGGTACAATCCTTATACTGACGTAAATTTTTCACTTCCGCCTAGATGGATCCAATCCCCTAGACCAAAAAGTCCATGTGGAACAACGGAGGAGACGGATTGTTTTTCTCACTGCGGACTGTGACCANGTGAGCCTCAAGTAGCCCCCATCACGTTACCTTTCGTGTATAAACTTGCACACATAATAGTCTCATAATGTATATGACTGACCTTTCCCATTCTCCTCCGCAAAGGTAAGTAAACGTAGAAAACCTTCGCTGCCCGAATAAAAGTAGCGCCAGGTTTAGGGTACAATCCTTAGACTGGCGTAAATATTTCACTCCTATTCGGGTGGCTCAAGTTCCTCGCACTAGAGGACCTTCACTATCTAGACGAAAGTAGCGTTAGGTTCAGGGTACAATCCTTATTCTTCCGCCAAGATGGATCCAATCCCCTAGACCAAAAAGTCCATGTGGAACAACGGAGGAGACGGATTGTTTTTCTCACTGCGGACTGTGACCAGCCTCCGACGAGGGCGCGACCCTTGACGGCGTGTCATGGAGGAGTCGAGAAAAGGGCTCTTGTGTGCCACGGAATCATGCTCGGAACGTGGCCGGCTGTGAAAGAATCGGGCCCCTTGACATACTCCAACAATATTCATGTATAGACAATTCTGCTGCAGCCAGAGACTCTCCAGTTTAAAAAATATTTTGACACAGTATCCTATCTAACAAGTTTGAGATTGATCGACTAGAAGACAGGCGGTACAATGCATTTCTAATCTATCCTGAATTGTTTAGTTTCCATCCTCCATCACACTAAAATGCAATGAACCTTACTCCTATCTTACCAGTCCCCTAGTCGATTGATCTTGTGTTGTTAGGAAGGATACAAAAAAGAAAAGAATATTTTAAAAGGAGGAGGATTTTTTAAAAAAAGATCGAAGAGTCTCGTCTATACATAATACTTGCGCAAATTGGAAATATGTCAAGTCCGTGGCAGCTCCTCTCCGTTCATATTCATAATCTCATACCATCATTTGCATAAGGTTCACATTCAAAAGATTTTAATGCTCCTCTCTGAATAGAACTAATATCGGTGTATCAAGATTTGACCCTTGATAGTTTCTTACTAACATAATTTATTGGCCGATGCTATTTGTCATTGTGTCTAACTAAGTTTGTTTTCTAAAAACTTATCTTGACAGTACAAACTATAAAACCAACGGCTTCCCAGGAAAAGGTGGTGACATAAACGATTCTTTACTTTAATACTCCTCAAACTTTCACAAGCTAATCGACATTGGACAATATTAATTCATTTTCGTCATGCAGATACATAAGACCAAGAACATTCCTCCCATTTATCAGAAACCCACATCTAGGAGGGCTGAACATCATTTCATACTTCCACAAGATACTAAAACATTCGTTCGTATGCTTAACATGATTTCCCCATTGTCGACTCTTTATACGTATTCCTTGATGTAGACTTCCAAACATTCATCGATTGTATCCTTAAATATTAATCCACTTAGGTTGATACGTGCTTCCCTCATTCGTCAAATACAAATGGCATAATTAAGAAACTCAAAATCGCACCTCGAATCTATCATCATGCTAACTCTCCATGTATTATTCAACTTTGGGACAACCAATGGGTTTGTGATCCAATATACGTATCTTACAAGCTCGATGAGTCATGTTTGCAACAAACTTCCAACCAATTGATCAATTGTCTTTTCATACTTAGGTGAAAACTTCTTCTTCTTCTAATGAATCATTTTCAATCTCTTGTGACATCTCTATTTCAAACTGCTTTAATAACCACATGTTTCATCAGCTTACTGTTTTATTTATACTTCCGAGAAGACCTCATCATTTGAATACATTCATGTTTTCTAATAAAATATCCACAATTCAAACAGATTTCTTCGCACTTGAAATTACATAAGGAATTGGCACATGAAATTACAACAAGAACGTGTTAACTCCATGTCTCCTTTCATCTTTCTAATACCCGGGGGATAAAAAACTTCATCTTCAAATGAGGCTTGAATACAATAACCCCGAACAAATATAAATCACTCTTTTAGAATACAATTATAAGGGATAATAAGAAGATCCACCACTACGAATACCACCATTAAATTCCTCGATAATTTTTTATTTTCCAAAGAGATTAGGAGAGAAATAGATCCTTCGGAAGCATCAACACTGTTCTTAAATCCGACTAACATAAAATGTAAGGACCGGGGCTTAATAGTTCAACTCAATAATGTCGTAGGTGAATTAAGAAGGCAAGTCCCATAAATATATATTTCCGGAATAATACTATTCCAAACGATCATTAAAATAAATTTGATGAAGGGGAGTTCCATAAAAATAAATTTCCGAACGAATACCATTATGGGCAATTAACAAAATATATAAATTCGATGTCCCATTCATGATATATAACTCCAAACAAGTAACCTTGATAGATAACTCCATAAAGGAATTTTGAATGATCAATTAATCACCAATGGCAGATACAGTGATGCTACGACTAATAACCAATTACTTGAAGTCCTTATAAATGTTATTCCGGACGAATACCATTCCGAATAATTAAGACTATTTTGAACGAATACCATTTCAGATGTTTAAGAACAACAATTAGATACATCATTCAAGATATGATCACTGCTATCAATAATATGATAATCAAATAGAGTTTAATCCAATTTCCTTAGTCTAATAATGCTTTTTAACTGCAAATCATCAAATAAAATCCGAGGGTTGCAAAACTCTATTGGTTTTCGTTATAATCGCCATTATGTTAACTGTATGGTACCTCATTAAAGCATACCCACACGATCGAAATAAGGAGCTTTAATCGATGAAGGCATGTAATATTTCTCAAACAACATGGAAACCAGGGTGAAACGACCACTTCACGAAATGCTCAAATCTCCTTAAATGATGTGCAAAAGCCTCAGATAGTTCATGTTATCATTAAGGATGCATTAACCTTCGCTAGACTCTGAGTATCGAAATTTAAACCACCGAAGCCATAGATAACATGTCTGAAACTTATAAAGAACTCAATAAAATTTCTTGATAGAATTCCATAGAGCAAAATAATATTCCATAATATCAGTTTCTTCTAATTGATAACCATATAAATAGGCTCATAGCTGAAAACCGAAAAATTATGCATCATAGTCTTTGATAATGATATATTGCGCTCTTTCAAATATTCTTTAATCATGAACAAACTGAATACATACAAAGGCAAGCTTCTGGATGTTCTTTCGAATTCAAAATATTTTGATAAACACCGAGGAAGTAGATACCTAATAAATGCCCTCCCGGATGAATTCCTGCTCCGAGAAGGCTGAGTAATGATTTCGGCGACTGGGGGTTCTTCCGAAAGTATTGATTGAGTCCCCGGTAATACATCACCCTCGTGTCATCAATACGGCAATTTTCTGACTATTCTGATTATAAATAAGAACGTCAATTCAGACATTTGCGTGTCTCGGGGGAGACATACAACATTACTTCATATATCGCTTTGTAATCTTTCCTATGAATTTCCGGTTATCCATAAGATTCTATATAGATTAAATAACTCGTTGTTAAGGTGGCGATTACCGACAGTCAAAAATTATGAAAATCATATATCCCTTGTAATTTAGAATCTCAAATTCTTTTCCTCACATGATGAAGAAAAATATCATAATAAGGCATAAAAATCGCTTCGTCGCGATTAG
Source organism: Utricularia reniformis (assembly GCA_009725065.1). Taxonomy (NCBI): domain Eukaryota; kingdom Viridiplantae; phylum Streptophyta; class Magnoliopsida; order Lamiales; family Lentibulariaceae; genus Utricularia; species Utricularia reniformis. Next base: position 434,985 of record RWGZ01001702.1, on the reverse strand, counting down.
AATAGTGCATAGTCAATAAGTCTCGACTGGAATAGTGTAGAGCCAATAAGTCTCGACTAGAATAGTGCATAGTCAATAAGTCTCGACTGGAATAGTGCAGAGTCAATATGTCTCGACTACGTGCACTAAGTCGCGATTACGTGCGATAAGTCGCGACTACGTGCGATAAGTCGCAAATCTACAACACAGAAAGATGAAGTCTTGCCTTGGGAAGCGTGATAATTTTCTGAACCCGTCCAAGTGCACCGGACCTTGTATTTATAGAGAAATCCAGCCCAATTTCACTTATTTGAGCCCATAAGCGTAATTACTTCACTTAGCCCAAAATATTTAAATAACCTCCAATTATAATATAATAAATGCCATACTGATCCCGAAGTTTTGGGGATCCAATCCCGGTCAAGATATTAGTCGGAAATACGACTAGAAAATACCGGAAAACCTCGTATATCAGTTTTGTGCCTCCAAACAGTGAATACACAGCCACATAACATCGTTGCACCCCACCGATGTGCTCCCGGGTGGCAATTTACGAAAATAACCCTGGCCCCGTCCGGGGCCGAAATAGCCCAAAACATCTCAAAACACTTACAGAAGCTTTAAATGGGGCCCAGCGAGCCAGAATTGTGAGAATACCACCTGTGAATGCCTTGCGATAAAATATGAAAATACTGAAAATACAATATAACCACGTCGGACGAGCCCCCGGTTAAGGATAAATACAAGAGAATATTCCCGGGTAATATCAATAGTCCCCTGGTTTTCAGATTCAGATTCTGAGTCGTAAACCATATATCAACAGCTCGTCCCGAAAGCCAATTATCGTTCTAGAGCCCCGCCGAAGAAATCCTTAGAATGGTTGAAATTCTCTCGTCAATACGACCGTTTTGACACTAAGTACGTCAGATTCTGAGTTCGGGTGAAAATTTCGGGATTTCTCGACTCGGGATATTGCCCTTATAAATACACTAGTCGCCCCTCATACTCATTTTCTCGCGCGGACTCCTGAACTCAAGCGACTTATTGCATTTCCTGTAGTCTCGCGACATACCGTAAAACAGCACTCTCGCGACTTATCGTGCCCTTGCTTTTCGCGACTTATCGTAACTCGCGAGACTGTGACATTCGCGACCATAACACGCGACTCCTTGAGACATACTGATAACCGTAACTCGCGACTACTGTACTTCTCGCGACGATAACTCGCGAGTACTGTACTACTCGCGACCAATCTTGCACAACTCGCGACTACAGACTTGAACAGTAATTCTCGCGCCATTTCGCCAATAACTCGCGAGACACTTAATAAAATTTGTAAAAATAATTTCAAAAAATAAATTTGAATTAAATTTACAAATGACTTCCGATCGCACCGAATCCTCGGGCTCCGCCACTACTTCATCCTCAGATCATTCGGACTCCTCATCCGGTTCGGGGAGTTTCGATTCGATAACAGCCCCTTTTCCTCCTTGCCTTTCCACAATAAACTCTCATTTTTTTTAGAGGATCACTCGTCTTGAAAACACCCTCGGCCCTCAAAGCTCCGCGGTTAAAGCCCTCAAATCCTTTACCCAACCTTATAGCATGCTTGCTCGGAAGTGGACATTGATTCTTGAACAGTATTATCTCCCTTCCAACTGTGTCTTATACCAACCTGAGTCTACTGACCGTCTTTTGACACCTCCGATCGCCACCCACACTGTTTCTCTTGAATACTTAGAATGTGGCCTTCGTTTCCCTCTTCATCCTTTCCTTGTAGATTTGCTATCGCATCTACAAATTCATCTTTTCCAACTGAACCCTAATTCAATTTCTCTTGTCGTCGCCTTCATAATATTCATGGAGGTGAATTCTATTCCTTTGACCATAGACCTTTTCTTTCAAATCTTCCACATTAGTACTGCCGTCAATTTTGGTGCGCAAGGCTGTATATTTTTCCGCCCGAGGCACAAGACAAGCCCGTTCCCTTTTTCTACTCCCCACTCCAATCACGACTGGAAGAGACACTTCTTTTTTGTCTGCGGTGTGGGCGATACGAGGATGTCTCCTCTGAGTCTTCCTTGGCGGTTCCCCGTTGAAAGGGAAATATTTTTTCCCGAAGCCTACGGCCCTCTTCCTCGGACGGCCCTTTCGAGACCTCTGAGGAAGGCACTCCTCGATTGCGTTAGGTCCGACGGCGCTGACTGGACCGTGAAAACCTTATTCTACGCCCCGATCCTGGTTGCTTTCAACCTCCTTCAGGTCCCTCCCCATTTTAGTAGAGAGCTACTAGGTATCTGAACTGTATATTCATTTCGGGGCAAAACTTGATATTCGATAGGAAAGATCCTTAGGAACTTGATTTAACTTGTTTCAAATTTCTACTTCGCGTTTCTCACTTAACTTACTTGTCTTGCAGATAAAATAATGGCTCCAGCCAAGGATCTGACAAAGAAGGCGGACCGGTTGAATTTCCTCCGTGACCTACTTGCGGAGGATGATGAGCTCATCTTCGAGGCGCCACCGGGGACTCGGAACCGAACTGTCGCGGCCGAGCTGGCGTCAAGTTTACAAGTAGCGGCATCCCCGACTTGGGAAATACGATGCGACACTCCTCCACCACCACAACCTGTTGCAACGGTGGCCAATCCCGAGCCGGTAAATGAGGAGCCGGCTGCAGCAATTACTGAGAGTCCCGAAGACCTAATCCCCTTGTCTCGGCGATTAGAGTACGCTGTTGAGGATCCCACCCCCGATGAAGGCATGTACGACTTTGCCGAAACCTAAGTGGATATCATCGGGGACGACGAGGAGGGCGAGATTAGCGAGGACCAACCGATGGACTCGGTGGTGGAGGAAAAATGCCAAGAAACCCGTCCGGAGGGAGAGACCAGCCAAGGTGCCCGTCCTGACAAGGGGAAAAGACCGGCGGAGGGTCCCACCGTCTTGGAGATCGCGGAACCCGTCAGAAAAAGTGGGTTAACCGCTGAATTTATCGATGCCTTCCTTATTCATGATATCCCGAGACTGACGGTTAAGGAATGGCTCGATATGGGACGCCGGGCCGGCTTCGTGTTGATAAAGGACGGGCTCACCTTTCGAATTCCTAGAGGTGACAACGTATCGAGTCGTCCGGCCCTGGCATATTTGGAGCGCAACCCGGAGTTGCCGCCTCGTGGTCGGGATGACCACATGGTGTTTACCGACGTTGGTCGGTTAATGAGTCAGACTGCGACGATGCGTCGCGCTAGTGGGGAGGTTCGTTGCGACACTAGCAATAACTCCTCCATAACTTTATCTCTTACGTCGTATGTACTAACCATTCTTGTTTTCATTTCAGATTGAGCGGACGATAATCGATTTGGGCAACGCAGCTGCAGTAGGGGAATACTGTATGCTTAGACACTCGGAGCTCGACTCTCCAGATGTTATCGGGGAGAGGACGAAAAAGGCGGCGGAGAAGCTGATGCAGAATCAGCGAGAGAAGCATGCCCAGGAGATGGTAGCACTCCGTGAAGAGCATAGCAAAGCAATTGACTCTTTGCTTCGAGCTCACCGCAGCGAGCTGACGGAGAATTCAGCTTTTCATATTGGGCAAAGGCACGCCCTAGAGCAATCCATAGAAACCCTCAAGGTCAACGAGAAGTACGCGCAGGACAAGTTGAAGGAAATCCGAGAGCAAACTGAGGAGAAGCTGAGGAAGGCCAAAGAGGAAAAAGCGGACGATAAGAAAGCTCTCGGGAAAGCCACGGAGGAGGTTAAAGAGTTAAAGGCAAGGAATGAAGTCCTCCAATCCGTCACCGATAGACTCCGGGCACGAATCACCAAGTTGAGGTATTTTCACCTGGGAACTCTCCTTTGTGTTTATTCTCACCCGGGAGCTCGTCTAACGTGGTTATTGGTATTTTCGGTATTTTCGGTATTCTCGGTATTCTCATATTTTTATCGGATGGCATTATCAAGTGGTATTCTCGTAATTCTGGTTTGCCGAGCGACATATAAAGCCTCTGTAAGCATTTTGAGGTATTTCGGGCCATTTCGGCCCTGGACGAAGCCAGGGGTATTTTCGTCATTTGCCACCGGGAGTGCACCGAACAGGTGCAATAGGGTTGTTTGGCTGCGAATTCGCTATCTAAAAGCGAAGGATCAATATACGAGGTTCTCGGGAATTTTCTGATCGTATTTCCGACTAACATCTTGTCCGGGTTGGTTCCCGAGGCTTCGAGATCAACATGGCATTTATTATATCATAATTAGGAATATTTAATCATTTTGGGCTAAGTGAGGTGAACTAGGCTTATGGGCCCAAAAGGGTGAATTTTGGGCTGAATTCCTCTATAAATAGGAGTCACAAGGCATTGAGAAGGGGTTCGGACTTTTATCACGCTTCCCAAGGCAAAACCAACTCTCCAGTCGCGACCAAACTCCTTACTCGCGACCAAAGCACTAGCCGCGACGAGTCGTCCCTTACTCGCGACCAGCCCTCCCAGTCGCGACGAGTCGGCCTCATTCCCCCCAGCCGCGACGAGTCCTCCACTCGTCGCGAGAAGTGCCCTTCTCGCGCCCAGTCCACCTGC
>RWGZ01001702.1:415913-429737 GCA_009725065.1 Utricularia reniformis | reverse complement strand
CTAGAGGTTTTGCAAAGTCCATGGAATACATCGAATGCCCTATCTCCTTTCTCCATGGCAATTATCGGAGCCACTCGCTCCGAATTTATTGAAATGCCAAAGGACCTTCCACAGTACCGCGGGTCGACTGACCCGCATGCTCATACGTCGAATTTGGAGATTCATGTGAGTTTAATGAACTTCAGTGACGCGGCTATGTGTTTCGTCTTTGCCGCGTCTCTTAAGGAATCAGCCCTCCGATGGTTTAACCGGTTGCCGAAACGTTCGATCGTTTCTTATCAGGATTTTAAGGATCAATTCTATTCGGCTTTCGCGCCTTTTAACACACCAATAAAGTCTATTACTTCTTTGACCGCGTTGCGGTATGATTCTTCGGAAAGATTGTTGGGTTTTATTACCCGTTTTGAGGCCGAGTATAGGAAGATACCGCGGATTACTGTGAGTGAGAAGGTTGGGGTGCTCCAGCTTATTCTGGCTGGGCACCCTTTGTGTAATTCTTTGAATAGAGATCCCCCGGAAAGTATGGAGGATTTGGCTTTGAGATGTGCGCAGTACATCCTAGAAGATGAAGGTTTGCGAGATAATGGAGTGATCGAAGTACGGGCGTATGGGTCCCACAATATTGTTGCATGTCGCAGGCTAGACAAGGTTGTCCCGCACACAAAATCAAAGTTAAGAGTGTTTCCGACATACAACTACGAACAAATTTTCGCTATCATTGAGCAGAAGAAGGGTGGATCTCTCCGCTATCCCCTTCCCTTACAAGAACCAACGCAGGGGACTTACGACTCCCAAGTATTTTGCCGTTTTCATCGGAGCTTTGGACACACAACGAATGATTGTCAAGAATTAATGTCTGAAGTGGAAAGATTGCTGGAATTGGGTCAGCTTGATGAATTGATCAGTACTGTGGAGGCTCTACCCGAGCCTATGCTGGGAAAAATCGAGATACCGGAGGGGGCGGCACCCAAACCCCCAAGGGCCGACGCACCACGGCCAAATGAAAGAGGACGTGGATACGGAGGACAGCGTGGCCAGCGTCAAGGAGGCGGCCAGAGGGGATTCTACAATGGAGGTAGACAGAATCAAAGAGGAGGAAGGAGAGGCAATAACTATCGTGGTCGCGGCAGGTATCAGCCGCAAAGGATTCAGCAGGGGTATGGATATGACGCTTATCCACCGGCCCCGGCAAATCAACAAGCACTACCTCCTCCTCCTCCGGTTGGCCCCAACGAGGGTCAACCTATTTTGAATATTGAAAATGGCCAACCAAGATGGGGCAACCTAGGCCCCAATATTATGACTATCGCCGGGGGAAAGAGTGTCCTCGATTCGAACCGCACCCGTAAACGTTCTTATCAGGCATTACACCAAAAAGGGGGCTTTATGGAAGTGAATATGGTCCAGTTGACAGATTTGGACAAAATGACGATTTCTTTCGGACCTGAGGATTTATCTCGGGTTTTCTCCTCACAAGATGATGCACTAGTTGTCTCTCCCGTTATTGCTAATCATCCCGTCTCACGAGTGCTAGTGGACACCGGAGATGCTACCAATATTTTGACTCTGTCAGCTTTTGAACAGATGGCATTGAAAGGAACCACCCAACTACAACCTATGCACACAAAATTAGTTGGTTTTTATAACAGTGTTATTGTTGCTGAGGGATCTGTTTTTCTGCCTGTGACTTTGGGCGATCCCGAGATATCAAGAACTTTGATGGTGGAATTTGTAGTGGTGGATCACCCTATACTCCCATATAATGCAATTCTTGGGAGAAGTTGCTTAAACTTATTCGGAGCTGTGGTGTCTCAACCGCATTTGATGATGAAGTTCCCAACGCAACTAGGGGTTGGAAAGATGAAGGGAGATCAGGAACTGTCGCGATCGTGTTATAATGTGATGTGCAGGAGTGGTATGGATGGATCGAAAGCAAAGTCACATGTTTATATGGTGGAATTCTCATCCGATGAAGCTATTGAAATGAATGACGGACCCTCTCTTAGGAAGTTTAAAGAGATCGATATGAAGATGGAGCCTTTGGGGATCAAGACAGTGCCTTTATTTCCCGGCAATCTTGAAAAAACAGTGACAATCGGTTCCGAGTTGTCACCAGAGTTTGAGAAGGAGGTAATTTCTTTTTTGCGAAATAATGTAGATGTTTTTGCTTGGTCTTATTCGGATTATGTGGGGGTTGATCCCCAAGTCTGTTCTCATAGACTCAATGTTAACCCATATGTGCGACTAGTTCATCAGAAGAAGAGGAAGTTTTCCCCTGAGAAAGAGAGGGCGATTGATGAGGAGGTGGAAAGTTTGCTGCAGGTAGGATTCATAGAGCGTGTTAGGTACACGGATTGGGTCGCGAATCCAGTGGTGGTCCCAAAGACGAGTGGTGGCTGGAGAGTTTGCATCGACTTTACGAATTTAAATAAAGCATGCCCGAAGGATCCGTATCCGCTGCCGGCCATTGACATGATGGTGGATGCGGCCTGTGGCTTTGAATTGCTTAGTATGTTAGATGCCTTTAAAGGATATAACCAAATTTTCATGTATTGCGAGGACAAGTTGTTTACTTCATTTAGGACAAACAAAGGCATTTTTTGCTATAGTGTTATGCCATTCGGGTTGATAAATACTGGAGCCACCTACCAACGTTTAATGAATTCGATCTTCAAAGATATGATCGGAAAGTCTTTGGAGGTTTATATCGATGATATATTAATAAAGAGCAAACATGGGGATAACCACATCCAGTATTTGAATGATTGTTTTGGGGTGCTGAGAAAGTATAGAATGAAATTGAATCCGCTCAAGTGTGCTTTTTGTGTGAAAGGAGGTAAATTTCTCGGCTTTGTGGTATCTGAAAGAGGAATTGAGATGAATCCAGATAAGATAACGGCTATCCAAGAAATGATTCCTCCGACGACTGTCAAGGAAGTTCAAAGGCTAACTGGGAGGTTAGCCTCATTAAATTGCTTCATCTCGCGATCTGCAGAAAGGAGTTTGCCGTTCTTTAAAGTCTTGCGTAAGACAAATCTTTTGTACTGGGACGACGAATGTAGCAGGGCTTTCTAGAGTTTGAAAGACTATCTGAGTAAGCCACCGTTTATGTCTCCTCCATCTCCGGGAGAACCGTTGGGTTTATATTTGTCAGTGACAAGAGAGGCAGTGAGCACTGCGTTGGTCAGACTTAGCGACAAAGAGCACAGACCGATATATTATGTGAGCAGGAAATTGCAGGGAGCGGAGTCCCGATATACTGATTTAGAGAAGTTCGTATTAGCTCTGATTGTTGCCTCAAGGAAATTGAGGCACTATTTTCAAGGACATCATATTGCAGTCTTGACAGATCAGCCTATCCGAAGTGTGCTATCAAAGATTGATGCCTCTGGTAGGCTAGCAAAGTGGAATATCGAATTGGGCCAGTATCAGATAGAGTATATCAGATAGCGTTAAAGGTCCAGGTGTTAGTAGATTTCGTAGTAGAGATGACTCGGTCGGAGGAATTGGGTATTCAGGAATATTGAGACCCCTTTGTCGATGGATCGGTGTCTGCCGGGCGAGCCGGCATTGGTATTTATTTTAAAGAAAGGAAATCTGGTAAAGAACATGAGTATGCTTTAAAGTTGCGCTTCTCTGCAACTAACATCGTCGCCGAGTATGAAGCCTTGATTTTTGGTATTAACTTGACAGTGGAAATTGGAATCGTTCGTTTGCATTCTCATTCTGATTCGCAGTTAGTGGTGAACCAATTTGCAGATACTTACTCCACCAAGGGGAACCACTTGTGGAGGTATTTGCAAAAGCTCAAAGAGGCGGCTAAGAATCTTAAGATGTTTACGCTTACATATATCCCGAGGGAGCAAAACACGCGTGCAGACGGTCATGCAAAGGCGGCGACGATTTTAGAACTCTCGGATGAGTCGAAAATAACAACAATGATCCATTACCAGCCCTCTGTCAGTCCATTCTAGAAATAGACGGCCGAGGTGGCTAATTTGGAACATTCGAATGAGACATGGTTTTTGGTGGATGCCGTAACCGACGAGCCATCATGGAAGGATGCTATTGTGAATTATCTAATCAAGAGAGAATTGCCCACCGACGAAGGCGAGGCCCGAAGAACTATGCAAAGAGCTACCAATTTTGTCTATGTGGATGAAAAGCTGTATAAGAAGAATTTCGGAGGGCCATATCTTCGATGTTTGTCCCCAGTACAGGCAAAGGCCGTTATAGAGGAAGTTCACGCTGGGGACTTTGGTGATCATTTAGCAGGTCGATCCTTGGCGAACAAGGTTAAGAGGGCCGGTTATTTTTGGCCAACGCTGGTGAAAGATTGTGTGAATTTTGTTCGGGCTTGTTCCGCCTGTCAGTTCCATTCAAACGTGCATCATGTACCGAGAGCTAATATGATGCCTTTACCGACAACATGCCCTTTCGATATGTGGGGCATCGATATTTTAGGTCCATTTACGAAGGCACCTAGCCAAAAGAAGTTCTGCATCGTGGCTGTGGAGCATTTCTCCAAGTGGATAGAGGTTGAAGCTGTATCACGCGTTCGGGAACAGGAAGTTATCAGTTTCCTTTGGAGGTATATCGTATGTCGATTCGGAATTCCTAGGATTTTGGTATCAAATAACGGAACGCAATTTGCCGGAAAGAGGGTTAATGAATGGTGTGAGAGTTATGGAATTGAACAGCGGTTTACCTCCGTGGCACACCCAGAAACATACGGGCTAACAAAGGTTATCAATCGTATTATCCTACAACAGCTGAAAACACGGATAGATGAATCCAAAGGTCCATATCGGACATATCGGATATGGACCGTTGGATATCCGCGATAGAGCCGCAATACGAATGGAGGTATGTAAAAGGCGGATGGCTAAGAGTCATGACAAAGGCGTTCGACCTATGTTGTTAAAAGTTGGAGACTTGATTCTTAAGAAAGTGGAAGTCTCAAAGCATGTTGGCAAGTTGGATCGAAAGTGGGAAGGACCGTACAGAGTAACGGCCGTAGTGAAAGAAGGAACGTACAAAATCGCAAATATCAGCGGGGAGGAGCTGCCACGGACTTGGCATATTTCCAATTTGCGCAAGTATTATGTATACACGTGACTCATCGATCTTTTTGAAAATAAAAATTTTCCCTCTTTTTGTGGTCATATTCTAATTTTTTAAGTATGTTTTTTGACGACATGAATACAATCGACTAGGGGACTGGTAAGGTAGGAGTATGTCCATTGCGTTTTAGTACGAAGGAGGATGGAATAAATTAAATAAGTTAGATTAGAAACGCAATGTACCACCTGTCTTATAGTCGATCATTTTCAAACTCGTCAAATTAAATACTATTTCAAAATATTTTGAACATAATGAGTCTTCCTGTCCGCGGCAGAACCGTCAGTACATAATGACTGTTGGAATATGTTAAGAGGCCTATTTGTTGTGATGTATATTTCCGTGGCAAATCAGGGTGCAAGTATATACCTGACTCCTCCATGACACGCCGACGGGGGTCGCGCCCTTGCCGGAGGCTGGTCTTTTTCCGCATGGCACCGTCTTATGGACGGGCCAAATGACACCGTTTTATGAACGGGTCGAAAGTGCGATGGCACCCTCTTATGGACGGGCCGAATGACACCGTTTTATGAACGGGTCAAATGTACGATGGCACCGTCTTATGGACGCGCCGAGTAAGTATGATGGCCCCGGGTGCAAGTATATACCGGTGGCGAAAGTATGATGGCCCCGGGTGTAAGTATATACCGGTGGCGAGAGTGTGATGACCACGGTTGTAAGTGTATACCGGTGGCAAAGATATATTGGTGAACGCAGAACGATTGACTTATTTTGAGTATCTACTCATTTCATAGAGGCATTCGCCTTAGAGTTGTCGCAGACCTATACAAGCTCCGCTACACTGGGGACTTCTACGCATCCTGATTATTATTATATGCGCTATTGTTGCGCATCCATATCGGAAATTCACATATATCCTTATGCGAAAGAACGGTTATTTCTCGAGGTGGATTATTCGGAATTATATATTTCTTGAAGAATGTGGCGAGAAAATAAAGTTGAGAAGAGGAGAATTTGCGTTATTCAGAGTATGGTTCTTTATTCAAAGTACAGTGGAGAAATTAAAAGGAAAAACGAAGATCAATTTCATATATATAAAAAAAAAAGAGGGAGAATACAAAATGCGGAGAGTACAAAACGGAAGAAAACAGATATGGAAGTTTATTTCTTCCTCTTTGAGCCCGAACCTTCACCGGTTTCGCTAGGGCGATTTCTTACCAGCTTAATTGTCGACGAGGGAGGATGAACCTCTTTTTCTTTAGTCCCCGCAGCGGGCAACTTCTCGGGAATAAAGCTCGCCATCTCGACCTCATGGCGCTCCCGAGCCCCTGTCACACTAGCAGGAACGTATAATGGAGGNACCGAACAAAACCCGACGATCACAATACCGAAGCATATCGACCAGGGACCGAAGAGAACATCGACCGACAAATCAGGAGATGACACGATCGAACACGAGGAGATGAAAAATGATAAGTGTAAACCCGAGGATTTCCCTAGGCTTCGGTGCTATGGACCCACTCCTAGAATAAAGATCAGCAGTCAACGAGCATGCCAAGCAGGGACAGGGTTGGTCGTTCACAATCAGGAAAGGCCTGCAACGAACGCAAGAAACATGACAGGGCACTTAACACCAAACAAGGCCCTGTCCAACCGACCCCTAATCCGCAACAGACTGCCATGATCGGGTGGTCGGGTAGTTGGGCGGGAGAACTAGAAATTCACACGCTAACCTTAGAAATATAAGAATAAGTGGCTAACCAAGGGAAAGGGTGGGGGAAAGAGGGAAAGGAATCCTTAAGGTAGAAGAGGAAGCCGCGAAGGTAGGGAAATCGCATCCTTAGGCACGGCACGAGGGCGAGACATTTCGGTGCTGCATCCCTCGCCCTCAATCACGATATTTCACCATTCACGCATGACCTTCAGACCTTTGGGTCGCAAAGAGTTTCTGAAAAACCATCCAATGAACCATGGGAACATGACGAGGGCGTAAGATAGTGATAGATGAAGGTTTCTACTCTGCATATTTCCTTAAAAACTCATATTCGAAGCAGCATAAGCATTGCATCGAGCTCCGACTCACGGGAGCGGGATTGGGCCCCTACGGCCGAGGGTTTATCCCCAATGGCAACATGATGCGCTCATGGTACAAGGATCCCGACTCACGGGGGTTCGCCACCTATGACTTGTACCTGGGCAAGTATATGACATAACACGAAAGGGAAGTTACGCATATGTTTAGGGTTGAATGCATGATAAGGGAGGTTATTCCTCTAGGGGTAGAACGACAGGGATGGAAGAACTAACGAGGGGATATGCATTTTTACTGCTAGCTTACGATTTTGTAGCGATGCCCTACTGAGATTTAAACTCATGAATGTGTGTTTTCATTATGTAGGTTGTGAAGCTCCGGAGGACATTCCCGACGAGTCCCGCTGAGCAGAGTCCGCAGGGCAGAGTTGTGTTGGGTCGTGAGTAGTGTGGTGTTCGTGCTTAGTACACAAGGGAAAACGTTTTCATATCTAGTTAAATCACCTCTTCTTTTGCATGTACAACGAGACTAGGTTCATGTCAACGATCTTTATGTTTTATAGAAATTCGAATGCCCTCATCAAAAACGTAACATAGAAACACCGTGTGGGTTCATCAGGACCTTACGTCTAAAAATATAGAGGAGAGAAGCTTCGGTCCCATGATCGGGAGTCATCTTGACCCGACCGAACGCTGGGGCTAGGAAGACTCTCGATCATGGCCGGCTGTCTCGTACCCGGGCAACCCGGGGCGTGACAGGACGGGGCCAGGGGTATTTTCGTAATTTGCCACCCAGGAGCGTACTGGTCAGTTGCAATGATGTTATGTGGCCGCGTATTCGCTATCTGGAAGCAGTGGATTATTTTACGGGGTCCTCCGGTATTTTCTCATCGATATTCCCCCCTAATTCTGGATCGAGACGCATTTCCGAAGTTCTATTGCGAAATGGTATTTGTTCTAATTTAATTGGATATTATTTAAGGTGACTTGGGCTTAATCTAATGAAATTGGGCTCTTGGGCCTAAACTTGTGTTTTGGGCTACATTTCTCTATAAATAGGGGTCCTAAGGCATTGAGAAGGGATTCGGATCCTTTTCGCATCTCCAAGGCAAGATTTTCGACCGAAATCGCGAGATTTCCCCTCTGCAGCCACTATTCGCGAGAAATCGTTCTAAAAGTCGCGACCACCCTCATCTGGTTACTATTCGCGACAACTCGCACGAGTTCGCGCGGCCACCCCCAGCGTACAGTGCCGGCTGCGCTCAGCGTACATTGTTCTCAGCACTCATCGAGTTCGCGCGGCCACCCTCAGCGTACAGTGCCGGCTGCGCTCATCGTACAGTGTTCTCTGCACTCATCGAGTTCGCGCGGCTGCGCTCATCGTACAGTGCCGATTGCGCTGCTAGTACAGTATTTTCTGCAATTGTCAACCACAACTCGTTGCAGCCAGTTTTCCGAGCCCGATTGATTGTTTCCGATCATTTCGCGAGCCGTTTTCACCCGTATCATTGCTATCATATCATTGTAATTGTACTCGACAAATATTATAGTGAAAACCAAGGTAGAGCTTCGCACTCCCGAGGACGTAAGCCCGCACATTGTGGGCACAACCTCGTATATCGATCGTGTCAACAACACAACCTAATTTCGAATTAATTATAAATAGACTGATCTAAAAATAAATATCCAAAATTTTTTCAGACTAGATCACACTTGGTTTTGCCAAATTTACAATTTGATTTGTTTGAATATAATTTGGCTCATTTTTCACATTGTTCCATATGTTCTAGGTGTGATGATTGGATTTCATTTAATCTTGAATTGATGTTTTTAAAAAATGAATTCATGTTGTTAGAACAAAAAAAACTTGGTTATACCATGATTCATGTGATTAAACTATGGTTTATATGCATTGACATGAAGTCGTGTTGTTAGGACTTGCACGATCATTCCGTTTTCGAACTAACTTTTTTTGAATGTACAACAAGTATTTGTGATGTTAGCCTTTATTTTGTTTGAAAACACTTGGTTTTACCAAATTTACAATTTGATTTGTATGAATATCATTTGGCTCATTTTTCACAATGTTCCACATGTTCTAGGTGTGATGATTGGATTTCATTTAATCTTGAATTGATGTTGTTAAAACATGAATTCATGTTGTTAGAACAAAGAAAAACTTCGTTATACCATAATTCATGTGATTAAACTATAGTTTATATGCATTGACATGAAGTCGTGTTGTTAGGACTTTCACGATCATTTCGTTTCCGAACTTACTTTTTTTGAAAATACAACAAGTATTCGTGATGTTAGCCTTTATTTAGTTTGAATACACTTGGTTTTACCAAATTTACAATTTGATTTGTATGTGATATTACCCTGGTAAATTCTCTTATACTTATCCATACCCGGGGACTCGTCCGACGCAGTTATTGGTATTTTCGATATTTTTATCGGATGACATTCTCAAGTGGTATTCTCACAATTCTGGCCCGCTAGGCCCCGTATAAAGTCTCTGTAAGCATTTTGAGATGTTTCGGGTCATTTCGGCGCCGGACAGGGCCAGGGGTATTTTCGTAATTTGCCACCCGGGAGCGCACCGGTCAAGTGCAATGATGTTATGTGGCCGCGTATTCGCTATTTGGAAGCAGTGGATTATTTTACGGGGTCCTCCGGTATTTTCTCATCGATATTCCCGCCTAATTCTGGATCGAGACGCATTTCCGAAGTTCTATTGCGGAATGGTATTTGTTCTAATTTAATTGGATATTATTTAAGGTGACTTGGGCTTAATGTAATGAAATTGGGCTCTTGGGCCTAAACTTGTGTTTTGGACTACATTTCTCTATAAATAGGGGTCTTAAGGCATTGAGAAGGGATTCGGATCTTTTTAGCATCTCCCAAGGCAAGATTTTCTCCCGATATCGCGAGACCTCGTTTTTTCAGCTACTGTTCGCGACAACTCGCACGAGTTCGCGTGACCACCCTCATCTGGGTCACTATTCACGACAACTCGCACGAGTTCGCGCGGCCACCCTCATCGTACAATGCCGGCTGCGCTCATCGTACAGTGTTCTCTGCGCTCATCATACAGTGCCGGCTGCGCTCATCGTACAGTGCCGGTTGCACTGCTAGTACAGTATTTTCTGCAAGTTGTCAACCACAACTCGTTGCGGCCAGTTTTCCGAGCCAGATTGATTGTTTTCGATCATTTCACGAGCCGTTTTCACCCGTATTATTGCTATCATATCATTGTAATTGTACTCGACGAATATTATAGTGGAAACCAAGGTAGAGCTTTGCTCTCCCGAGGACGTAAGCCCACACATTGTGGGCCCAACCTCGTATATCGCTCGTGTCCCCACAACAACCTAATTTCGAATTAATTATAAATTGACTGATCTAAAAATAAATACCCAAAATATTTTTAGGCTAGATCAGTTTGGCGCCGTCCATGGGGAACGAGATTTTTATCCCATTGAGGGCTTTAATGCTGAGTGTGGATTTCTACTATCATGACTACTCGGACTTCTAATGAAGATATTTTTCATGAAGAAATTGAGGCGGACCCTATTCCTCAAATTAACGATGATTTTAATGTGTTACCGGGGGCTCGATCGTCAGCTCTGGAAGAGCTCCCTGCTCATAATGTGACTATCCGGCCATCCCGGAGTGGGTTTTCATCCGGGGGGGAACCGAGTTTTTATCCTCAATCGCGCGAATGTTTGTCCAAATGTTATGAGTTCGCGCGAGTCGGCCGAGTTGCGGTTCGTAATACCGCCCACCTACCGCCACCTATACGCTCTAGATCTGCGGATCAGACAGAAACCTATGAGGATTTTGAAGAGCGAAGGCGCACGTTAATCGCCCAACTAGAGCAAGTTGAGGCTCAAAGGAGAGCCCGAAGGAGCAACGCCACCCCGGAACCTATTATTAATGTGGCGTCTGAGGATGATGTCGATCGTGCCCCGGAACCGCGGGCAAATGCCGCAGCGGTCGAAGAGCAAAGCAACACTTTGCAAAAGATTGGAGAATTGATTGAATCAAAATTTAAAGAGATGAGCGGGAAGCTGGAACAAAGCGAGGCTAGGATGAACCAGCTGGAGGCCAATCTAACTCTTGGCCAAGAAAGGAGGCGAGTGTACGGGGAACACACCCGGGATACTCACCAGACCTCAGCTTATGAGGGAGATTATTTTGAGAATGAGTGGGCTAATGAGCCCATCGGTAATCGGGGGAAGGCATCACCGTCTTTGGAAGTTTTGCAAAGTCCATGGAATACATCGAACGCCCTATCTCCTTTTTCCATGGCAATTATCGGAGCCACTCGCTCCGAATTTATTGAAATGCCTAAGGATCTCCCACAGTACCGCGAGTCGACTGACCCGCATGCTCATACATCGAATTTGGAGATGCATGTGAGTTTAATGAACTTCATTGACGCGGCTATGTGTTTCGTCTTTGCCGCGTCTCTTAAGGAATCAGCCCTCCGATGGTTTAACCGGTTGCCGAAACGTTCGATCGTTTATTATCAAGATTTTAAGGATCAATTCTATTCGGCCTTCGCGCCTTTTAACACACCAATAAAGTCCATTACTTCTTTGACCGCGTTGCGGTATGATTCTTCGGAAAGATTGTTGGGTTTTATTACCCGTTTTGAGGCCGAGTGTAGGAAAATACCTCGGATTACAGTTGGTGAGAAAGTCGGGGTGCTGCAGCTTATTCTAGCTGGGCATCCGTTATGTAATTCTTTGAACAGAGATCCCCCGGAAAGTATGGAGGATTTGGCTTTGAGATGTACACAGTACATCCGAGAAGATGAAGGTCTACGAGACCATGGATTGATTGAAATACGGGCGTACGGATCCCACAACATTGTTGCGTGCCGTGGGCTGGATAAGGTTGTCCATCACTCAAAACCGAAACTGAGAGCATTTCCGACATACAACTATGAACAGATATTCGCTATCATTGAGCAGAAGAAGGGTGGATCTCTCCGCTATCCCCCTCCCTTGCATGAACCAACACCGTGGACTTACGAGTCCCAAGTATTTTGTCGCTTCCATCGGAGTTTTGGGCACTCAACCATTGATTGCCAAGAATTAATGTCCGAAGTAGAAAGGTTGTTGGAATTGGGTCAGCTTGATGAGCTGATCAGTACTGTGGAGGCTCTACCCGAGCCTAAGTTAGGAAAAATCGATATTCCGGAGGGAGCGGCACCCAAACCTGCAAGAGCCGACGCACCACGGTCAAACGAAAGAGGACGTGGAAATGAGGACAACGTGGCCAGCGTCAAGGAGGTGGCCAGAGAGGATATTTTAACGGCGGTAGACAGAATCAGAGAGGAGGAAGGAGAGGAAATAACTATCGCACTCGCGGCAGGTATCAGCCGCAAAGGAACCAGTAGGGGTATGGGTATGATGCTTACCCACCAGCCCCGGCAAACCAGCAAGCACTACCTCCTCCTCCTCCGGTTGGCCCCAATCAGGGTCAACCTATTTTGAACGTTGAAAATGCCCAACCGAGATGGGGGAACTTAGGCACCAATATTATGACTATCGCCGGGGGAAAGAGTGTCGGCGATTCGAACCGCGCCCGCAAATGCTCTTATCAGGCGTTACATCAGAAGGGGCGCTTTATGGAAGTGAATATGGTCCAGTTGACAGATTTGGACAAAATGATGATCTCTTTCGGACCTGAGGATTTATCTGGGGTTTTCTCCCCACAAGATGATGCACTAGTTGTCTCTCCCGTTATTGCTAATCATCCCGTCTCACGAGTGCTAGTGGACACCGGAGCTGCTACCAATATTTTGACTCTGGTAGCTTTTGAACAGATGGCATTG
This sequence comes from Utricularia reniformis, assembly GCA_009725065.1. NCBI lineage: Eukaryota > Viridiplantae > Streptophyta > Magnoliopsida > Lamiales > Lentibulariaceae > Utricularia > Utricularia reniformis. The sequence continues at coordinate 416,776 of RWGZ01001702.1, read as the reverse complement.
AAAGAAACCACCCAACTACAACCTGTGCACACAAAATTAGTTGGTTTTAATAACAGTGTTGTTGCTGCTGAGGGATCTGTTTTTCTGCCGGTGACTTTGGGCGATCCCGGGATATCAAGAACTTTGATTGTAGAATTTGTAGTGGTGGATCTCCCTATACTCCTATATAATGCAATTCTTGGGAGAAGTTGCTTAAACTTATTCGGAGCTGTGGTGTCTCAACCGCACTTGATGATGAAGTTCCCAACGCAACTAGGGGTTGGAAAGATGAAGGGAGATCAGGAACTGTCGCGATCGTGTTATAATGTGATGTGCAGGAGTGGTATGGATGGTTCGAAAGCAATGTCGAGTGTTTATATGGTGGAATTCTCATCCGATGAAGCTATTGAAATGAATGACGGACCCTCTCTTAGGAAGTTTAAAGAGAACGATATGAAGATGGAGCCTTTGGGGATCAAGACAGTGCCTTTATTTCCCGGAAATCTTGAAAAAATGGTGACAATCGGTTCCGAGTTGTCACCTGAGGTTGAGAAGGAGGTAATTTCTTTTTTGCGAAATAATGTAGATGTTTTTGCTTGGTCTTATCAGGATTATGTGGGAGTTGATCCCCAAGTCTGTTCTCATAGACTCAATGTTAACCCATATGTGCGACCAGTTCATCAGAAAAAGAGGAAGTTTTCCCCGGAGAAAGAGAGGGCAATTGATGAGGAGGTGGAAAGTTTGCTGCAGGCAGGATTCATAGAGCGTGTTAGATACACGGATTGGGTCGCGAATCCAGTGGTGGTCCCAAAGACGAGTGGTGGCTGGAGAGTTTGCATCGATTTTACGGATTTAAATAAAGCATGCCCGAAGGATCCGTATCC
>RWGZ01001702.1:395386-414809 GCA_009725065.1 Utricularia reniformis | reverse complement strand
TTTCGGAAAGTCGGGGAGTGCACTGTATACTCCCATATCAGTTTCCGGAAACAATCATTGATCTGGGACGGCAACCTAGCAGCTCGAGCCCGAAGACGGTCTACAGTAGACTGGAGAGAATTATTCTTTGATTTCAACTCTTTATTCTCCTCCAGGGCCTTCCCGAGAGCCTTCTTATCAGCAGTATTGGCGTCTTTGGCCTTCTTTAACTTTTCTTCGGTCTCGGCTTGGACTTCCCTCAGCTTGTCCTGAGCGTATTTCTCGTTCGTCTTAAGGGTGTCTATGGACTGCTCAAGGGCATGCCTTTTCCCAATGTGAAATGCCGCACACTCCGTCAACTCGCTGCGATGAGCCCGGTTAAGAGCTTCGATCGCCTTGTTATTTTCTTCCCGGAGCGCCGCCATCTCTTGGGCATGCTTTTCCCGCTGATTCTGCATCAATTTTTCGGCGGCCTTCTTCGTCTGCTCTCCTATTATATCCGGGCTGTCAAGCTCCAAATGCCTGAGCATACAGTACTCCCCTATTGCGGCTGTGGTGCTCATCTCCACAACCGTCCGCTCCATCTGAAAGAAAAGCAAAAACAACGAAAAACATGTAAGATACGAATGGAACAAAGAGTAAGTAACAGTGGCCGATCTGATTACAAACCTCTCCCATCATGCGACGCGCGGTCGCAAACTGGCTCATCAACCGACCGAAGTCGGTAAACACCGTGTGGTCATCTCGTCCACGCGGCGGGAGTGACGGATTTCTTTCAAAATACGTCAAGGATGGCCTATTGGAAACGCTATCACCCCTCGGAATCCGAAAGGTGACTCCATCTTTTATTAGTATCAGGCCAGCCTGACGTCCTATCTCGAGCCATTCCTTCACCACGTGTTTTGGCATATCTCTTATTCGGAAGGCGTCGAGGCACTCGGCGGTTAACCCACTCATCCTAACGGGTTCCGCAATCTCCGAAACGGTGGGGCCCTCCACAGGTCTTTTCCCTCTATCCGAAGAAGCTCCTTGATTTGTCCTATCCTTATGAGGGGCCTCCCGGACAATCTCCTCCACCAGCGGTTCTATTGATTGACCCCCGCTTATTTCGCCCTCCTCGTCATCTCCGACAATGTCCACTAGTGTCTCGGCGAAGTCGTACATCCCTTCGTCGGGGGAAAACTCTCTAGCGGTAAGCTCTAACCGCCGTGACACAGGAATCAAATCTTCAGGACTCTCGAGGGAATCCGTAGCCGGCTCATGTGCTGCGGGCTCCTGATCCTCAGTTACCGGAACAGGTGGTGTTGGAGTAGTAGGTCGGGTCTCTTCTGCCTGCGGCACAGTCTCTTGCAAGCTCCGCGCCAACTCTTCCGTAGCAGTGCGGTTCCGAGATCCGGGCGCCATCTCGAAGATCAGCTCATCTTTCTCCGTAACGAGATTACGGAGGGATCTCAACTTGTCACCTAGCTTCGAACGACCTCCAGGGGGAGCCATTATTTTCTCTGCAAAACAAGCAAGTCGTGTGAGAAATACAGTTAAAGAGATTAAAGAACGTAAATTCACTGGTTTTAGGAAGGTGTGCTTATTGAATGAGAAGTGTTGAGATGTTTTATATGTTGACATATGGTCTGGATACCTAATAATCCCCTACTAAAATGGGTAGGGGCTGGAAGAATTTTGGAGGCGACTAAGATAGGGGCATAGAATAGCGCCTTCGGAGTCCAGTCAGTGCCATCCGATGTAGCGCACGCGGCAAGTATCCTCTCCAAAGCCTTAGGAGTAATGGACCGCGGGATAGGATAGAATGATTTCGGAAGGAAGGGCTCCCCATCGATTGGGAACCGCCAGGGAAGACTCAGCACGGATAATCTGGTGGAACCCACACCAGTGACAAAAAAGAAATGTTTCTTCCAGTCATGATTCGAGTGAGCAGTGGAGAATGGGAAGGGGCATTTCTTGTGCCTTTGGCGGAAAAAGATGCAACCTTGGGCACCATAATGGATAGCGGTACTGATCTGGAAGATTTGGAAAAAGCTATCCACGGTTGTCGAAATCCCGTTGGTCTCCTTAAAGATGATGAAGGCAACCACCAAAGATATTGCATTCGGGTTGAGTTGGAAAATATGGACGTTTAAAGCAGTCAAGAGAGCGGAGATGAAAGGGTGAAGCGGAAAACGGAGACCGCTCTCTAGGTATTCGAAGCAGATCGTATGGGTGCCAACCGGCGGACGCAGGATCCGATCAGAAGGACCCGGCTTGTATATAACACAATCGGAAGGGAGGTGGTAATCCTCTACTAGAGATTTCCACTTCCGAGGATGCATGGTAAAGGGCCGATCGAAAGATTTGAGGGCACAGACAGCAGGACTCCGAGGACCGATCGTATTCTCGAGATGTGTGAGTCGATCAAAAAAATAAGGATAAGGGTTCGTAATCGGTGAACGGAAAGCAGAAAGACTCGAATTGGAACTCCCCGAGTTGGATGAGGAGTCCGAGGAATGAGAGGATGAGGCATCGGAGTTCGAGGAACGAGCGGAGTCGGAAGACATGATGTGAGATTCTCGGGATTAAGGTTTTTCAAATTTTTTAAATTTTTTCCTTATTTTATTAAGTGTCTCGCGAGAACTCGTTCGAGATGTCGCGACTCACTGCGCAATGAGAGCTGTCGCGAGAAATCGTTCCTTATGTCGCGGTCACTGTACTCTGAGAGTAGTCGCGAGAAGTGGTACGTAAAGTCGCGACTCACTGTGTTCTGGGAGTAGTCGCGAGAAATCGTTCGTAATGTCGCGGTTACTGTGCTGTGAGGGTTGTCGCGAGAAGAGTTTGTGTTGCCGCGGATAAGTACTGTAACAGGGGGGATCTGGTATTTATAGGGCCGGATCCCCGCGTCGGGAAAAAATCACGAGATTTTGGCCCGAGCTCAGAATCTGATGTTCTTAGTGTCAAAACGATCGCGTCTGCGAGGGGTTTTCAACCCTACTATCCGTTTTTCCCTAAAAATTCCCGAGCAAGTATCGACTTTCGGGACGAGCCGTTAGTATGTGGTTTACGACTCAGACATTGAATCTGAAAACCAGGGGACTATTGATATTACCCGGGTATATTCTCTTGTACTTATCCATACCCGGGGACTCGTCTGACGCAGTTATGAAGAGGGAAACGAAGGCCACATTCTAAGTATTCGAAAGAAACAGTGTGGTTGGCGATCGGAGGTGTCAAAAGACGGTCGTTAAGTTCAGGTTGGTATAGCACACAGTCGGAAGGGAAATAATACTGTTCGAGAATCGATCTCCACTTCCGAGCATGCATGCCATAAGGTTGGTTAAAGGACTTGAGGGCTTTAACCGCGGAGCTTTGAGGGCCGAGGGTATTTTCAAGACGAGCGATTCTCTCAAAAAAATGAGAATTTATTGTGGAAAGGCAAGGAGGAAAAGGGGCTGTGATCGAATCGAAACTCCCCGGACTGGATGAGAAGTCCGAATGGTTTGAGTATGAAGTAGTGGAGCCCGAAGATTCGGTGCGATCGGAAGTCATTGGTAAATTTGATTCAAATTTATTTTTTGAAATTATTTTTTACAAATTTTAAGTACTGAGTCGCGACTTATGAAGGACTAGTCGCGAGTTGTACAGTACTCGCGAGTAATCGTCGCGAGTAACACAGTGTTCGCGAGTTATGGTTATCAGTCTGGTCCGGGAGTCGCGAATTACCGAAGTTTAGTCGCGAATTGCACAGTACTCGCGAGTTATGGTCGCGACAGTTCAGTATGCGATAAGTAGCGGATGGCACAGTTTCTGCGATAGGTCGCGAGTACTCAGGAGTCCGCACGAGAGAATGATTTATGAGGCGCAAACAATGTATTTATAGGGGCAGAATCCCGAGTCGGAAAATCCCGAAATTTTTACCCGAGCTCAGAATCTGACGTGCTTAGCGTCAAAACGATCGTATCGACGAGAGAATTTCAACCATGCTAAGGATATCCTCGGCGGGGCTCCAGAACGATAATCGGCTTTCGGGACGAGCTGTTGATATATGGTTTACGACTGAGACTCTGAATCTGAAAACCAGGGGACTATTGATATTACCCGGGTATATTCTCTTGTATTTATCCTTACCCGTGGGCTCGTCCGACATGGTTATTTGGTATTTTAGGTATTTTCATATTTTATCGCAAGGCACTCTCAGGTGGTATTCTCACAATTCTGGCTCGCTGAACCCCATTTAAAGCTTCTGTAAGTGTTTTGAGATGTTTTGGGCTATTTCGGCCCCGGACGGGGCCAGGGGTATTTTCGTAATTTGCCACCCGGGAGCACACCGGTCGGGTGCAATGATGTTATGCGGCTGCGTATTCACTATATGGAGGCAAATAACTGATATACGAGGTTTTCGGGAATTTTCTAATCGTATTTCCGACTTATATCTTGTCCGGGATTGGTTCCCGAAACTTCGGGATCAACATGGCGTTTATTATATTATAATTGGATAATATTTAATTACTTTGGGCTAAGTGGAGTAAACTAGGCTTATGGGCTCAAGTAAGTGGAGTTGGGCTGGTTTTCTCTATAAATTCAAGGTCCAGTGCACTTGGACGGGAATTCGGACTTTTATCACGCTTCCCAAGGCAGAACTTCATCTTTGACTCGCGTCCAATCACGTCCAGTCGAACGCGACTGCAGATTTATTGCTGTTACTGTTCACTCGCGTCCAGTCGAACGCGACCGTTACTGTCCACTCGCGTCCAGTCGAACGCGACTGCAAATTTATTGCCTGTTACTGTTCACTCGCGTCCAGTCGAACGCGACCGTTACTGTCCACTCGCGTCCAGTCGAACGCGACTGCAGATTTATTGCATGTTACTGTTCACTCGCGTCCAATCAGACACGACCGCGAGTTTATTGCCTGTTTACTGATCACTCGCGTGTGATCGCCAGTAGTCGCGAGATAATGACCACAACTCGCGACTTCCCCTCTTCACGGCGCGGCAGAGTGCTTTCGATCGTTATCTGGGCCGTTATCACCTTGATTACTATTGTCGTATCATTGTACTTGTATTTGCCAAAGTTATAGTGAAAACCACGGTAGAGCTTGGCTCTCCCGAGGACGTAAGCCCACACATTGTGGGCCCAACATTGTGTCCTTACATAAACTGAATTCCGAATAATTAAAAAATTGACTTATCTAAAAATAAATACCCAAAATATTTTTAGACTAGATCACGCTTTATGGTAACTTGCTCCTTGGTTCGGTCCGAACGGTTACAGGCTCACGTTTTCCACGCTTCGGGCCTCCACACGTTTACCATGCATCGGGCCCGATCACGGAGTCCACGCCTCGGTCCCATCCTCGTTTTACATCCCACGATATCAACTTCTAACAAACCTGTCAGAGGCGGTTACAGAGCGTGATCTACACACGCCGTAAACTTTATAAATACAGGGCGCGACGACGGAAATAGTAGGACTTTTGGACGCGTAAGAACAGGCCGTTACCCTGCCGGAGTTCTTACTGCTTTCTTTTCCTTGTCATTTTCATTAAGCCTCTGTGTATTCATTACGGATTATTTGATTAGTAAACAGGCTAAGAGTATAATCTACTCTTAGTCAAGTGGTTTTCACTATACATCGCTGTGCCATCGTTTATTTCCAGTTTTTAATCGTCTTCCACAACAAAAAGAAATCAAAACCGTGTTCGTTTGCTAAACAAACCGGACGACTGTTGGAAACCTCTAAAAAGTGACCATAACAGTTTGGCGACGTCCGTGGGGATGATTCTCTAATCCCATTTGAGTTTTCTACCAGGGATAGGATAATCAAAGGCATGGCGACTGGAAACTCCAACAAATGATAGTGACGTGCTTCCCGACAGTCTCCCAGCACCAACATTCACTTTACAAGATCTGGAAGCTGTCGTCAGGAAGGTGGTACTAGAAATTACGTCGGAGAAAAGTGGAACAGAACCACCGGCTGTTTCAAGCCCTGTTCCCAAAAGCAGAGGATACGAGAGTGATCTTGACGAGCGCAGTACTGATGAAGAAGAAATCATCAGGCGTGGCGTAACAATGAGGAGGCCTAGATATCGGTCTACTCCTCCCCCCCCAGCCAGAGCTCTAACTCCCGCTCCTGGAAATGATCAGGAGCAGATGTAGCGACGAATTGATGAGCTCACTAGGGAGTTGGAGAGCATGCGCACGTTGAGGGATTGCGAACCTAATCTGGGACGCAATCCTGGTTTATTTAACAAGGCCATGGAGACCCCAATCAGGAGAAGTAAGGATGATGACGGGTAGCATAATTTGCATGCGGTCCAGGCATCGTCTCATCAATCTGAAGGCGTACCAGCCGCCTTGGGAGATTTGATGCTCCCCTTTTCTGAAGAAATCAGGGCAGCAGTCCCAGATCGGCATTATCGCAACCCCGAGGGGTTGCCGACATTTCGTGGTGATGGTGATCCAATCGATCACGTTGCCGATTTCGAATTGCGCATGGGAACGGTTCGGGCCTCGGATTCACTAAAGTGCCGCATCTTCGCGGCAGGATTACAAGGCGGCGCTCGAACGTGGTTCAAGAATTTGCCGGCCCGATTCATACAATCGTATTTCGGATTTATTTTGGCCTTCTCTGAGCAATTTGCTCCAAATGTAGGACCGCCCCGAAGCAGGCAGAAACTATATCAGCTGAAATATATCTCGGCAAAGATGAGTCTTCGGTCCTTCATGGAGAAATTCAACGGGACCGCCTAGGGTATCAAGCTCGAGCTCGGGGATAAAATTGATATTCTACAGCAGGTCCTAGGACCGTGCGACCTTTCGGCCAGCTTGGTAAAGAGCCCACCATCCACCTTGGGAAAGCTTCTTCAGATAATCAACAAGTATATTAAGGTGGATGAAGCGATGGGGCTTGGTTATCGGAAACCTAGCGGGAGTTTTGAGCCCGCAGGTGATCATAGGGTTCCCTACCCTAAGAAGCAGTCGCGAGAAGTAGCGTTGTAAGCGAAAAAGACGTCCCCCCGAAGCAGGAGGACAATCTGGTGTATTGCGAGCTCCATCATAATCGCGATCACCCAACCCTGAAGTGCCCGCTTTTGAAAGAGACAGTGGAGGCAATGAGTAAAGAAAAGCCCGACCGGAATGGTGAGAAGGGCAAGCGAGCAGAATCCCCCCGAAGGAGCCACCAAGGTGACGATCGTCACAGGCCGCGGGGTAGAGAAAATCGGGGACAACCCCGAAACTATAATGATCGGACGAAGGACCGACGGTCTCCTCCTCCAGAACAAGAAAGAGGCCAACAGGGTCCTGAGAACCGTGGTCAGGGCCGAAGAAGAAGATGGCGGGGCCGCGGCGGTAGAGCCCCGCAGAACGAGGGTGGAAGATAGGAGCAGGCCGCTCCTCCACCTACGGTAACTGGTGCCAAACCTCCTCAAAATGAGGTGGCACCGAGAGAAGTGGCCGGAGATATTTATGTTATCTCCGGTGGTTTAAGAGTAAATGAATCGGTCCGATACCGAAAGAGAATTGTGCGCGGAGACTCCGTTGAGAGCTCCGAGTCTGTGGCGCTGTTGAAATATGATCCCATGGAACGGTCCTCCTTCTTCAGAGAGGACATTGCTTTCACCCTGGCTGATCGGGAAGGGATCATCGATCCATGTGACGAACCCCTTACCATCACTGGGATCATCGGGAATCGTCGTGTCCACAGAATTTTAGTGGATATTGGGGCTTCGTGCAATCTAAAGAAGCACAAAGTTGCCCAAATGTTGGGAGCTGCTGCTCACGATCTCCCGATTGCAAACATAACTCTTTGGTCGTTCGACCAAAGAAGATGTTATTCCCGGTTACCCTTGGAGAGCCATCCAAGGACCGGTCGGAAGATCTGGAATTCATTATTGTTGAAGTCGACTTGGCTTAAGACGCTATCATCGGACGGACCGGCCACAGTAAGTTCGAGGCGATCCATTCTACTTATCACATGATGCTCAAATTCCCCTCCATTCATGGAGTTATTTCTGTTAAGGGGGATCAGAAAGTAGCTAGGCAATGCTACATGAGCTCGTGCCGAACTTTGGCACCGGTTAAAAATGCCCGGGTGGATCTGCTGGAAGAGCTGCCACACCGGAGGGAAGCAATGGAACCCGTAGGGTTCAAATTGATCAACATGGTTGAGGATGACTCAACCAAGACAACTCGCATCGAGGCACACCTAACCCCTGACTTTGAAAAACAACTGATCCACCAACTGAGTAGCCACGTGGATATATTTTCATGGACCCCGGATGATGTTCCGGGGATTGACCGATCCGATAGTGAACATCAGATCAACACTGAGCCAGGAACGAAGCCTGTTAGGCAGAAAAGGAGGCGCTATTCTCCCGAGAAGATCGAGATTATCCGGGCTGAAGTGAATAAGCTGCTACGGTCATGAATCATTAGAGAAATCCACTGTACTGAATGGGTTGATAACCCAGTGGTGGTTTCCAAAACCGGACGGGAAATGGCGAATGTGCATCGATTTTACCGATGTTAACAAAAGCTGTGAGTCAGACTCTTTCCCATTGCCGCACATCGACCGACTGGTAGATGCTGTTTCTGATAGCACCATGATGAGTACCATGGATGCTTATTCTGGGTATCATCAGATCTTCTTAACTGAGTAAGATCAGAGGAAATCATCATTCATGACCGAAGATGGGGTTTTCTGTTATGTGGTTATGCCATTCGGTCTCAAAAATGCCGGAGCAACATACCAAAGGTTGGTCAACAAAATCTTTAGAGAGTTGATTGGCCATATGATGGAAGTGTATGTTGACGATATNGATCTAAGTAAGGGGTGTTGGCGCTTGTTAAGGACCAACACCAGGATTTCAGGGATTATTTTTATAGCTTGGTATTTTCGTGGCATAGAAAAATGTCTAAAGGGTATTTTTATTGTATTATGAGATGGTTTTCCTAATTTATGATCGTGTATTTTCATTTACGATCAACATGACAAAGTGATGGTCCTATGACTTGGATTTCATAATTTACGATAAGATATTTTTATTTACAAAAAAGATGATCAAATGACTGCCTTATGATGTGGATTTCACTAAATTTTTTTATGACAAGGGACTCTGAGCTATGATCCCAACAACAAGAAATATTTTATTATTTATGATCATAAAATCATATTTATTATATGAAGAATTGTGAAGTCGTTTATTCGAGCATTTAAGGATTTCTCATATATCACTCTCTTAAACGACGGTCGGAAACTATCGGAAAATTCTAAGACAACAAATGAAACAAAAAGTTATCAAAGAAGTGTTACAGAGTTCAGAGAGAGAGATTTTGGATAAATATTGATGTGAACTTTAGGACCGGGTACCTTGTGATGGGCAAAACCCATTAATTATTGGGCTAATTCAAATGGTGGAAACGAATTCCTGCAGCCCATTTGCACACTTAAGGAAAAGCGACGGGAGCGACGGGAACAGAATAAGGTTGCTGACGCACTTGCCAGATTAGCCGCGGGCATACCTGGAATTATCCAAAAAGTTCAGTGAATTTTCTCTTGACCATTAGCCACGGGAGCAGAATAAGGTTGCTGAAGCACTTGCCAGATTAGCCGCGGGCATACCTGACATGGGACCGAGCACTATTTCGGTCCATATCCAAGACCGACCTTCGGTCGAGATATCAGTGACTGAACAATCAGTTGTAGAAATTGGGGCTTTCTGCCACGAACTCCACGGCTTGAATATTAGAGCCACTGAATCTCCTGGGGAACCCAATTGGATGGACCCCTTTATTAAGTATCTAACAAATGGTTATCTTCCTGAAGACAAATCAGAGGCCAGAAAAATAGAAGTTCGGGCTAAGAGATACGTTCTAAATGACGGGCGATTGTTTAAAAAGAGTTTTGAGGGCCCGCTGTTACGTTGTCTATCCCCTATTGAGGCTGAAGCTGTCATGATTTATGATCATGAAGGGATATGCGGTATTCACTCAGGGGCTCGATCTTTATATCATCGCGTCATCAGAGCTAGATACTTTTGGCCGACATTGCTTGGAGATGCCAAGAAGTATACCAAACGTTGTGCCATATGTCAATATCATGCTCCGATCCCACAACTGCTTGGGGCTCCCTTATCGGTGACCCCGTTGCCTTGTCCATTTGACATATAAGGAATTGATATCCTCATACCTTTTCCTCGATCAGTAGGACAAAGGAAATTTTGTATTGTGGCAGTTGAATATTACACGAAGTAAATTGAAGTAGAAGCAGCGACCGTTATCTTCGAGAAAGTCTTAAAGCACTTCTTATGGAGAAATATTGTGAGCCGCTTCGAGGTACTCCAAGCGCTAATATCAGACAATGAGACCCAATTTCACGAGAAAGGCATTCGGGATTTCTGTATTATGTTGGGCATCGCCCATCATTTCTCATCAGTGGCCCATCCCCAAACTAATGGACTTACGGAAGTATCTAACAAGATTATCCTGAAATGATTGAAGACAAAGTTAGAAGATTTTGGAGGAAAATGGCCCGAACATATCTATGAGGTCCTATGGGAGTACCAAACTACACCTCGCTCAACGACCCATGAATCACCATTCTCATTAGTATATGGGTCTGAAGCAGTTAGCCCGGTGGAGGTAGCCATCCAATCTCCCCGAATATCTAAATACAACGAGCATATGAATGGAGTAAGGAGATTGTTGGATCTCGAGATGATCGAGGTAAAGAGCGATGTGATTTACGTGCGGATGTGTTCCTATCAGCGAACTATGGAATGGGCCCATAACAAACGAGTCCTTCCAAGGGAATTCTCTGAAGGCGACCTCGTCCTCAAAAGCATAAAAGTGCAGAGGAACGTCGGAAAGTTGGACAGAAATTGGGAATGACCATATCGGGTATTGAAGAAACTGGAATTTGGTACGTATAAGCTAGAAACATTGGATGGTGATAAGATCCCCAGAACTTGGAACGTCATGATTCAAAGGCGGTATTTCTTGTAAATCATTGATTAATAGTTCTGACTCAATAAATATACATTCCTCCAAACGTAAGCAGAAAACAAATAAGTATAATACAAACCCTAAGTCGAATGATATAGGACGAGTCTGGACTGGTGACCGAAGCTACTTATCCGCAAGGCTCTCAAGTTGCAGTGATCGCTCTGACGAGTCAGATGCTTCTGTGCTTGCCCAGTCCCAAGGATGAGTTGCGATTCTCCCAGAACTCACTATGAACTAAGACATCCCCTTCAACGGCTTTCATTCTTGGGAAACGGACCTTGTACTTATGAAATTCGCTACAAAAGAAGGGATTAGAGTCAGCCAATCAAAATAAGAGTTCAGACCTAATGTGGGACATATGCAGAACCAAAGCTCGGCCAATACAACATACGGGACTTCAATAGAACTAAGGTTTGGCCGAAGCTTCTTACATGACTCATAATGAACCCATGCCGCGCCTTTCCAATTCAACTGTGGTCCCAAGGACGGAATAAGAGTGATCCACACACAATGTGAAACGAACAATCTAGTTAAATCCAACCAGAGTGAACCAAGTGTAAGATCGTGGACCGATGAGTTAGCATTCTATAGGCAGCCCCAATCTTACACTTAGCAGTTGAATACACTTGTTTATACCAAAACACTTGACTATTTTAAAAGGTCAGTTATAACAACCTTATTCTGACTTAAAAAAAAGGAATGGAGAGGGGAAGAAACTCTTATTATGAATAATGAACGAAGCAGGGACAAAAATACAATCAAAATCTAACTATCATGCCCATCTTCCTTATCCTCCATTCGTTGTTCCTGTGGTTCGATCCGGGCCGCTAGCTGCCTCAGCTCTTCCTCTTGATGGGCCGCCTTCTGGTTGACCGCTCTTTCCATTTCTTCAAAGAGGTAGAAGAAGGGGTCGTCCTCTAGAACATGTTCTTCCAATGATGGAATTACTTGATAATTTTCATCCCACTCCAGAGGTTCGATCATCTTCCACCTTTCGTTCTCAAGGGAGAGCCCGAATTGCTTCGTAACCTGATCCTGCATGTTATCCAGGTACTTAGCAATATACATCCCATGTATGTTATCCGCCAAAGTGAATAACAAAGGGGACCGAGTGAATCCCAGGACCTCTTCCTGGACCGAACTTTCAGCCGAAGTGCAGGTTCTAGCTAACTCCTCCTCTAAGCTCGCTTTTTCTTCCTGGCCCGAAGCATAAGCTCGTTGAGATTATTCCTCTTCTCTTGGGCTCGAGCTTGGACTTGGTTAATTTCATCGTCTTTGGCAAGCAGCTTAGCTTCCATTTCCTCCTAAGCTGCTTTTCCTTTCGTATCCAGCTCAGAGACTTGATCTGTTAAAAGTGAGATTTCCGTTCCATCTCTTAACAGTTCACTGTCTAACCGGTCCTGGTCCTCTCGTACCGCGACCAATTCATCATGTTTGATTTCAATTTGCCTTTTTGCAAGGTCAAGTTGATCTTGGACTTTTTGGGACACAACCTGGTCACCCTGGTTCTTTTCCACGATGATCGCAGTTGTGAAGCATTTCCTCAGCATCTACATAAGATATTAAGGTCAAAACATAAACCTTCGGGATAATTTGATGCCCTGAACAACGCAGGGATAATGTGTCTGCGCTGGTGGCCTGGATGGGGGGGTTCCCTCCTGTGGACGACACCGATGGAATCAGCGTACCCCCTATCGCTGATTCAGATGGCTCAGCACTATTTATTGCTTCGTGTCGTCCTCCAGAAGGATGGGCCGAAGCGGCAACCAAACGCTTGAATCTCGAGCTCGGCATCATTTCGGTTGAATCTGCAAGATTAATACATAAGGATCAGAGAGTGACGAAATAAAAATTTAACTTCATACCTGATCCTTCATATAGATATGAACAAGAAAGCATCCCCTTCGGGGCTGGGGCTCCGGTCCTACCCACGACCCCTATTTCTATCAATCTCTCCTCCCGAAACAACTTTGTCTGTTTAAGAAGTGCTTCGGGGGGAGGAAACATCGCAAGTGTGTTTGCAACATCCGGACGGGAAGGGTTGAACCTCGTTCGGTCAAACTGACCTATGCGTGGGTGGGTTATAAGTGGCCACACCTTTAACATGTCCTCCTTTGGGACCGTTATCCACACATAACAGGACTCCCATGCATGAAGAGATTCTTCCTTATCAACTATAGCACACTCTTTGGTGCGCATCGCTATCTAATATAACCTGCGATATCCTAATAGACTTTTATCCCTCTGGGACCCGACCAAGAACAAATTGAAAAATTGTTCTAAGGTCGGGGCCATTTTTTGTTGGTGGCAATACAAGATAAACGCAACTATATACGCATAGCTACCCGGAAATAACGCAAAGGTCGGGCAATGGATTTCCTTAAGTACGGTAGCTACGAACGGGTGTAACGGAAAATGTAACTCACACTACAGGGTGGCATAACTGATAGGAATAGCACTTGCCGGAACGTTCATTTCCGCTGGAAGGAAGCAGAGAATATCTTCCAGCCCCTTCCAGATGGGGTAATGAGCCGGAATCGAAAACCTAGACCTCAACTCTTCGAATATCCAACTCAGACATAGTTGGGTATCTCATTTTACGAGGAGCCATGGCTATTACCTTGATGAAAAACGGAAGGAAAGAGTTTAAACGTAGGCAAGAACGAAGACGCATAGAGCTTGATTTGGGCAATTTTTCCATCGCAAAATGACGATGATGATGAACAGTATCTGAAACCCCGATTTAAATAGTAATTTCCCTACCAATTGTAAGCTGCCACGTAGGATTACCATAGGCGGTTGCAGTCTGTACGCACTCATCACGCCTATTGAGTTACAGAATACGGAAAGGCACAGGTCTAGACGTTAATATTTAAATAAAAGTGACACAAAAATGAACGTTATGATATTTTGAATTCAAATCCATATCTCAATTTGACTAAGTGAAGGATCGGTCCCTTGGACACTGATTGCGAGCAGGCTCGGTCATATATTCTTCCGAACGTATATAACATTGCGTGGTCGGCCTTGCGTCACCTCTGCGATGGCAACAGAGCCCGAGGGGCTAGTGATGAGAATCCTAGGACCATGTACCCTGCAATGGGTAAGGTCCAATTACGATTGGGCTGACCCAAGTAATAAAAAGCGAACTCGCACGGCCCAAAATCCTCAGCTGAGCATATTTGAGATAAATCTACACGATGTTCCGCAATGGGACAGTAGATGGACTTGGCAAAATGGAAGGGCGATTGACAAGTGGCCCATGTTTCGGTCCAAACAGCTACAGCCCACGCGTTCCACGCTTCGGGCTAAATCACGCATACCACGCTTTGGTCTCGACCATGTTTTACATCGTGCGACAACAACCTTCAACAAACTTGTCAGAGGCAGTTACATGGCATGGATTACACACGCCTTCAGCTCTATTAATACAGAGCTTGACGACGGAATTAGCATGACCTTTGGACGCGTAAGAACAGACTGTTACCCTACCGGAATTCTTATCGCTTTCTCATACCTAGTCATCTTCATAAACCTCTGTTGTATCTTGTAATGAACTGTTTGATTAGTGAATCGACTAAGAGATTTTCATGCTCTTAGTCAAGTGGTTTTTTCCCAATTTCCCGGGGTTTTCCACTCTAAATTGTCTTGCTTATTTCTTCATTTGCATTGCTTAATCGTTTCCTCATCACAAACAAATTAAAACTGATTTCGTTTCTTAACGAATCGGACTGTTGGTATCCCCTAAAAAGGGATCATAACATTTTTAATTTCAATTCAATGAATCAAGTACCCATGGTTCAATGAATGAGAAAATGCATATAACGGTGTAATGAATTTTTTTCCTTTTATTTTCCATCACACCTTCAACAAGACTCCAAAATCTATTCACCCCACAACCACTTGCCGTGTCGATATCATCATTACGATAAGAAGACAATTCGTCACTAATTATCATGGTCTGTAAACAAATCTTAATCTCCTTGAACCTCTTCAACATGAGTATCATACTCGCAAATCGAGTTTCAGCAATGGAAAGCATTTTTAACTTAGACTACTTATTGAACATGGCGTATCTTATAGAGTGATTATTGATGAAATTTTTTATCTTGGTTACTAATGTGACCAAATTCCAAATCCATTCACATTCTCTACACAATGCTTCACCAAGTAGAGTATTCTTTGGAGCACTAGATTGACCCTTTGCACGATACACGGTGTACGAAAAATCTGTTTATTGATAGATAAATATGAGAAATACTAAAAATCTACAAACAAAATATGCATAGAAATTAGAATATATGTGGCTTTTTCTCAATGTGTAGACTTGCTAGTCTACAATTTGTAGCATTATCGGTAATCACTTGAACTACCTTATCAATCCCCACTAACAAAATAACATCATTCATTAGATTAGCAATAATTATGTCGCTTTTACCTCTCTTTCACAATTCACAGCACGTAAAAACATTGGTCCGTCCTCATTTATAGCTATAAAATTGATATGTGGTCTTCTTTGTGGATCCGTCCAACCATCGCATACAATAGTTACTCCTTTGTCCTTCCATCGACATCTAATACGTTCAATAAGTCTATCAATATGTTGTCTTTCTTCCATCAATAATCTTGTTCTCAAAATACCATATTTGGGTGGATCATAAGCTATAACCAACAAAGTCAATAGAGTTATACATAAAAAAATTAATAAGATTCAAAGAATAAATACTTAAAATACTAACATGCAAGCCATGACTTCCATGTCAAATCATATGATTTTTCGTAATACGGATTAAGTGCAAAGTTGTATGAAAGTCCATCGAAATAAAACATTTTAGCAATTTCAACATCTAAATTATTTTTAACTTTAATTCTATGGCAATCTTCAAGAGTTCTATTACCATCAATTTTCTTCCTTTTACTTGAAGATTCTTGTTCTTGACTATATGTCATAGAAGATAGTGGTGGGACACCCAACCGCGGAACCGTGTAACCGAACCGAACCTATTTTAATCGGTTAAACGGTGTCGGTTATATGGTTAATTGGTTTTTACGGTTCGGTATAATATCGGTTAATACGAATATACGGTAGGTAATTGGTTTTATTTATTAATATTGGTTTTGATGTCGGTTAACCGATTAAATTATTTAATTAATACACACAATAATTTTCCACTCCCTATCTCATATGTTACAAGGTTCATATTTCCATTCTCTAAATAAAAAAGTTATACTTTATATTAGGGTTTGTATATTTTTTTTTATGTTCCGTCGTTGCTATGCATTTAAATATACTCTAGTAATATTATGATTTTTAGCTATGTTTAATTGCATATTTAGTGGTAATTTGTGAGTATTTTATGTGTTTCGTATTTTTTTAATGTTACAGTTTTCTAGTTTTCTGATTTAAGTTTTCATATTTCAAAATATTTCTAAGCATCTTTCAAGATATTGAATTCATATGTTTAATTTTGGTTATTTTGCATTTTTTGCTCTTGTTAAATGTATTGCGTTATGTTTAATTTGTTTATGGATAATTTTAAGAAATTATTTATGTAAATGTTTATATTTGAATATTTTATATGATTATTTTTATGTCAAATAATATTTTTTATTTATTTATTTATTTTATATTTCAGGTATTATATTTAATTTTTTGGAATCTTTCTAAACATTATAATAATGAATTATTGTGTTATTTTTGTGAATTTGCTCATGACAATTTTTTGTGGATTATTGATAAAATGATGAATTCAAATGAATTTTATTGCATTTTGGGATTGATACGTCATTATTGCTATAACGTTCTCGAAAGTCAAGTCTGAGTTATATGCTTGATCTAGATTAACACAATTCATTTCTCGAAAGTATGAAATCAAGCTCTCAAAAAAAATATTGACTATGAAACAAAGTTTGAAGAAATTTTTTAAAAAAATTATATGTTAAACGGTAACAGTCGGTTTTGGTCGGTTTCGGTTTCGGTCGGTTATAAATTTATAAAACGGTTAAACGGTTCGGTTTTCCAATTTTGGGTTTCAAAACCGATTAACCGTAAAATTTTTGACCGTTTAACCGATTAACCGAGCGATTCCCACCGCTAATAGTAGATTAATTTGAGAATTAAAATGAATTGTTACCAGTATCACTTGAAATAGACCAAGGTAGTGGAACCATACTATTGTATTTATCAACTTCCTATACTTTTGAAGCTTTACTCTCCGATTTTGATAATTCACATCTTTTCGCAATTGTTATTATCTTGCAATCTGCTACACTAAATCCAACAAGTGTATTTTAAATCTAGAGTATGATCCTAGAAATTGTTTTTGACAAAAGTTGCAAACAATTTTAAAGATTTTTCCTCCAGATTCAATTGTTTTTCCTATCTTGGTTACAAAATTCCAAAGTGGAGTTGGATCTTTATGTTGTCCATCAACTTCTCTTGCTTCATCTTCACCATCAATAAGTGTTCATCTTCTACATAATCTAATAAGAGATTGAAAACATAACAATATAATATATTCATCACGGGTACAAGAAATTTAGCTAAAATCTATTTGAGACATTTATCCATCTTTCATACATACACAAATCCATTCCACATAACTAAAATGTGAACACAAAATCAATCACTCTACTTTTCTAACAGCATTCAACCAGATAAATTAAAAACGAGTAACATGAGTCAATGTTGTCGGATATGCATTTGAAAAATAAAATAAGAATTCAAATCTAACCTATTTATGAAAGTAGGGACAAAAACAACAACAATTCAACAACCACATTTACTCCCATGAGAAACAAAGATAATAAACTAACGGCAACCTTCAATCATAAAGTTTGGGGAAGACAAAGAAGTCCAAATATGAAGCGAGACAAAACCATCCGCACTTTCAAAAAAAAAACTAGACTACCTTTTAACCTAATTAGACAAATGTGCATTTACCCATTTAATACTATATATTTGAGCAGGACATGTCTGACTTGAGTATGACGTGGATTCCCAAAGCCAATTCACGCATCCTACTATCATAGTTAGAGCGAAAACATAATCTCTAAAATTCTGGTGTTTCACAATTTGAGTACCCGAATTTTCATATTCTGGCAATATAAGTTTCCAAAGTATGTTGATAGCAAAATATACCATTACATTTGTATTATAAGCAAAAACAAACTCAAAGTTTAATATGTTGGACGTAATTGGTCTTCAAAATTTTTAATGGTAGAAAATAATGTTCCTAAAAAACATGCAATTTTGGTCTTCAAACTTTGGAAGTTGAGCGGTCCTTAATGGTGTTACAAGTCCCAAAGTATGCAATTGGCACAATTACATTCCTCCAAGTTTATGTTGGTTAATTTTGTCCCCAAATTTTGCATGATTTGGCAATTAAAATCCTCAAAATTTGTTTTCAAAAATTTAATCCCAAAAAATTAACAAGTTGGCAATTTTTGTTCCGTTATCAACAAAATGCAAACCCAAATAATATTGTATTGGTTCATGTGCCGAATTCAATTATGAAGATCAATTCCATCACAATCTCGGGAAGCTGTCAAGCAATCGTGGGATACATAAAGCACAAATATACCCAAAATGATACTAATTATGAAAATGTTAAGAGTGTTGATCCGTTCTAGAATGTGATAGTTAAGTTTCAGGCACCTCGGAAAACATGTTGGACATTATGGGATACATAAAGTACAAATATAATAATGGAATGATAACAATTATGAAAATTTTCGGGAAGAATCTCAGGACATCTTAGATATGTGATACATTCGAAAATATCAATTATGAAAATGTTCGGGAAGCGTATCAACAAATTAGATAATATTTAAAACTATTTCCACAAAATATGTTGAATCGCAAAAAATTGTACATAAATAAATTAAAAATAGTTTTAGAATGGTGGACTCGCATTTTCTAAAATTATGATACTTTGAAGAAGGGATTATCGATCCATGCGATGATTCCCTTACCATTACTGGAATCATTGGGAACCGTCGGGTCCACAGGATCTTAGTGGACACCGGGGCTTCGTGTAATTTGATGAAGCGCGAAGTTGGTGAAATGTTGGGAGCTACTGCTCATGACCTCCCGATCACTAATATTACTCTCTGGTCATTCGACCAAAGAAGCGTCATTCCATGTGGGAAGATTTTATTCCCAGTTACCATTGGAGAACCATCCAGGGATCGATCGGAGGATTTGGAATTCATTGTCGTTGAAGTCAACTTGGCTTACAACGCCATTATCGGACGGACCGACCTCAGTAAGTTCGAGGTGGTCCCTTCTACTTATCATATGATGCTCAAATTCCCCTCCATTCACAGAGTTTTTTCTGTAAAGGGGGATCAAAAAGTAGCTAGACAATGCTACATGAGCTCGTGCCGAACATTGGTACCCTTTAAGAGGGCCCGACTGGATTTGCTGGAAGAGCCGCCGCACCCGAGGCAAG
>RWGZ01001702.1:374915-394890 GCA_009725065.1 Utricularia reniformis | reverse complement strand
ACTCATATTGAACCTGGACCGCACCTATCCAATTAAGTTGTGATTCCAAGGACGGAATAAGAGTGATCCGTATACAATGTAAAACGACCGATCCAGTCAAAATTGACCTGAGTGAGCCAAACATAATATTCAGGACCGATGGGTTGGCACCCTATAAGCATCCCTGATCTTACACTTGGTGGTTAAAACACTCTCGTTAATACGAAACATACTAGTTCACTTAAAATGTCAGTTACAATACTTTATTCTGACGATTAAAAAGATAGGAGTTGAGAGGGAAAAAATCTTATATTGAAAATAAGGAACAAAGCAGGGACAAAGTACAGTTTGAATCTAACTACCCTACTCATCTTCCTTATCTTTCATTCTCTGCTCCTGCGGTTCGATCCGGGCCGCGAGCTGCCTCAACTCTTCTTCTTGATCGGCCACCTTCTGGTTGACCGCTTTCTCTATCTCCTCAAAAAGATAGAAGAAAGGGTCATCTTCTAAGACAGGTTCTTCCAATGATGGAATTACCTGAAAGTTTCCATCTTTCTCAAGTGGCTCGATCGCCTTCCATCTTTCGTCCGAAGGGGAAAGCCCTAAGTAACTTGATCTCGCATATTATGCACGTAGTTAGCAATATACATCTCATGTATGTTATCCGCCAAAGCGAATAACAAAGGGGACCGAGCGAAACTTAGGACTGCCTCCCGGACCGAACCTTCAGCCGAAGTGCGGGTTCTGGTTAATTCTTCTTCCAAGTTCGTCTTCTCTTCTTGGGCCTGAAGAAGAAGCTCGTTGAGCTTATTCGTCTTCTCCTGGGCCTGACCTTGAACTTGGTTAACTTCATCTTCCTTGGCCCGCAGCTTGGCCTCCAGGTCGGAAATTCGGCCTTGAGCTGTTTTTTCTGTCTTCTCCAGCTCAGAGACTTTGTCTGCTAAGAGCAAAACTTCCGTCCCAGCTCTTAGCAATTCATTATCCAATCGGTCCCGATCCTCTCGTACCGCGACCAACTCACCATGTTTAATCTCAACTTGCCTTTTTGCAAGGTCAAACTGATCCTGCATTTGTTGGGACACAACGTTGCCACCCTGGCTCTTCTCCACGGTGATGGCAGTTGTGAAAGTCTTCCTCAGCATCTACATAGGACAATACTGTCAGAACATAAAGCCTCCGGCCTTAATGTAGAAGGAGATTACCTTAGTTGCAAGGTCGAGGAAGCCCTCAATAATTTCTTCCCCATACATGTGTGGTTGAACATTGTCTGGTTTTGCTCCCCGTAGAGGCGGAAGTCCTTTATGAAGGCACTACTCCAGAAGGTCAATTTCCTCCCTTTACTAAACCTGTCCAGCAGGCCTATGGCAACACCCCAGTCGGAGTTGGTCTTAGGGCCCGAGGCAAGTTCCTTCAAAACAATCCCCCTTAGTGGGGACCGAAGCATTCCCCCCTCTCTTAGTCTTTTGAATTCCTTCGGGGCATCTGCTTCGGTCGCTCTATTCCCTTTGCCTAAGGAGATCGGCGGTAGGGAGACGTTCGCCTTAAGGTTAGGACCGAGGAGAACTTTCTCCACAGGAACGGCTCCCTGCAGCAATAAAGTAATTGTATCAACACTAATGAAGGAATTATTTCCGATCTGGTAGAGGCTGGATAAGCTCAAAGAACAAATCCGAGTTATTATCACCTCCTCTACCACTCCAAATACCCGAAACGCAGGCCCCTCTCCCGTTGAGGGCTGCCCTGTGCAACGCAGGGTTAATGTGCATGCGCTGGTAGTTTGGATCGGGGGGTTCCCTGACCCCGATGGAACCAGCACACCCCCTGTTGCCGATTCACTCTCCTCCGCACTACCCGTTGCTTCATGTTGTCGCTCAGAAAGACGGGCCGAAGCAGCAACCATATGCTTGAACCTTGAGCTAGGCATTGTTTCAGTTGAGTCTGCAAAATAAATGTATATAGATCAGGAAAGGATGGAATGAAAATATTACTTCATGCCGGATCCTTCTAACGGATCTGAACAAGAAAATATCCCCTTCGGGGCTAGGGCTCCGATCCTACCCGCGATACCTATTTCTATCAATCTTTTCTCCCGAAGCAGTTCTGTTCGTTTAAGGCGTGCTTCGGGAGGAGGGAACATCGCAAGTGTGTTTGCGGTGTCCGGACGGGAAGGGTTGAACCTGATTCGGTCCAACTGGCCTATGCGTGGGTGAGTTATAAGTGGTCACACCTTTAACATATCCTCTTTTGGGACTGTTATCCACACATAACAAGATTCCCACGCATGGAGAGACTTTTCCTTATCAACTATAGTGTACTCCTTGGTGCGCACCGCTATATAATATAATTTGCGACATCCTAATAGACCCCAAGAACAAGTTGAAAAATGTTCCAAGGTCGGGTCCATGTTCTGTTGGTGGCAATAGAAGATAAACGACACTATATACACATAGCTACCCGGAAATAACGCAAAAGTCGGGCAATGAATTTCCCTAAGTATGGCTGCTACAAAGGGATACAGCGGAAAACGTAGCCCGCACTTTAAAGAAGCGTAACTAACCGGAATAGCAGTGGCCGGCACATTCATTTCCGCCGGAATGTNAGAGGTTAACCCTGAGAAAGTGCAGACTATCATTGATATGCAACCTCCAAGAAACAAAAGAGAATTTCAGAGGCTAACTGGCCGACTCGCTGCGCTAAGCAGATTTATTTCAAAATCCACATACCAGGCTCTGCCTTTTTTCAGAGTGCTAAGAAAAGCAAGCCATCTAGACTGGACCGAAGAATGCGATCGGGCCTTTTCTGAGCTAAAGACTTATTTAAGCACTCCCCCGGTGATGGTGAGTCCAACCTGTGATGAACCATTGGGGTTGTATCTTGCTGTATCAGAAGTTTCCGTCAGCGCAGCTCTGGTAACCATCCGAGATGACGTTCATAGACCCATTTATTATGTAAGTCATTCTCTAGTGTCTGCCGAAACCAGATACTCCACCCTGGAAAAATTCATGTTGGCTTTGAAGAAAGTTGTATCCAAGCTGAAACATTATTTTGAAGGCCGAACGGTTTATGTCTATACGGATCAATCTCTTAAAGTGGTCCTTAAACAAAAGGATTTGAATGAAAGGTTAGCAAAATGGGCAATCAAACTCAGCGCTATGTATCTGGAATTCTTGCCCCGAAGGGCGATCAAGGCTTAGGTTCTAGCCGATTTTGTGGTTGAAATAACCCGATCGGCCATATATCTAAACCAAGAGGATGATCGTTGGACGGTCCACGTAGATGGGTCGACCTTTAGAGGAAGAGGAGCGGGCATTACCCTAACAACGGTACAAGGTGACCTTATTCATTCCGCAGTTAAATTTTCCTTTGATTGAACAAATAATGTGGTAGAATACGAGGCTGTATTATCGGGAATGACCCTGGCCCGAAAGATGGGAGTTAGCAGAGTGCGAATGTTTTCAGACTCAAAGTTAGTAGTGGAACAGTTCGCAGGAGATTTGAAACTCATGATCCTATGATGAAATTATATTGTGCCAAAGTCCTAGAATTATCCAAAAAGTTCAGTGAATTTTCTCTTGACCACGTGCCACGAGAACACGATAAGGTTGTTGACGCACTTGCCAAATTGGCCGCGGACATACCTGACATAGAGCCGGGCACTATTTCGGTCCATATCCAGGACCGACCTTCGGTCGAGATATCATTGACCGAACAGTCAGTTGAAGAAATTGGGGCTCTATGCCATGAACTCCAGGGTTTTAATATTAACGCTACTTAATCTCCTGGGGAACCCAATTGGATGGACCCATTTATTAAATATCTTACAAACAGCTATCTTCCTGAAGATAAGTCTGAAGCCAGAAGAATAGAAGTCCGAGCTAAGAGATTTATCCTGATTGACGGACAATTGTTTAAAAAGAGTTTTGAGGGCCCGCTTCTGCGTTGCTTATCCCCTATTGAGGCTGAAGCCGTCATGATTTATGTTCATGAAGGGATATGCGGCATTCATTCAGGGGCCCGATCTTTATATCACCGCATCATCATAGCTGGATATTTTTGGCCGACGTTGCTTGGAGATGCCAAAAATTACACTAAACGTTGTGCCATATGTCAGTACCATGCTCCGATCCCACAGCTGCCTGGGGCTCCCTTATCGGTCATCTCATTGTCTTGTCCGATTGACAGATGGGGAATTGATATCCTTTTACCTTTTCCTCGGTCAATAGGGCAAAGGAAATTTTGTATCGTGGCGGTGGAGTATTATTCGAAGTGGATTGAAGCAGAAGCAGTAGCCATCATCTCAGAGAAGGTCGTCAAACACTTCTTATGGAGAAATATTGTGAGGCGCTTCGGGGTTCCTCGAGCACTCATATCAGATAATGGGACCTAGTTCGGTGGAAAAAGCATACGGGATTTGTGCATCAAGTTGGGCATCGCCCAGCATTTCTCATCAGTGGCCCATCCCCAAACTAATGGACTTACGGAGGTATCTAACAAGGTTATCATGAAGGGATTGAAGACCAAGTTAGAAGATTTTGGAGGGAAATGATCTGAACATATCTATGAGGTATTATGGGCATACCGAACTACACCTTGTTCAACAACCCATGAATCACCTTTCTCATTGGTGTATGGGTCCGAGGCTGTTAGCCCGATGGAGATTGCCATCCGATCACCTCGGATATCTTAGTATGATGAGCATATAAACGGTGAAAGGAGATTATTCGATTTATGCGCTGATGCGCGCTTATCAGCGAACTATGGAACTGGCCCATAACAAGCGAATCCTCCCAAGGGAATTCTTTGAAGGCGACCTCGTCCTCAGAAGCATAAAGGTGTAGAGGAACGTTGGAAAGTTGGACAGAAATTGGGAAGGATCGTATCGAATATCAAAGAAACTGGAATCAGGTGCGTATAAACTTGAAACAATAGATGGTGTAGAGGTCCCCCGAACATGGAATGTCATGAATTTAAAGCGGTATTTCTTGTGAACCTTCGATTAATATGTTTGACTCAATAAACGTACATTCCTTTAAACGTAAGCAGAAAACAAGTAAGTACAAAACAAATTGTTTCTAATTGAGTGATGGACCGATCTTGAAGTTGGATAACTTATGACGAATCTGGATTGGTGACCGAAGCTTCTTATCCCCAAGGCTCCCAAGTTGTGGTGATAGCTCTGACGAGTAGATGCTCTTGCACTTGCCTAGTCCAATGGATGAGTTGTAATTCTCTCAGAACTCATTACGAACTAAGACATCCCCTTCAACAGCATTCATTCTAGGGAAATGGCACTGTACTTATGAAATCCGCCACGAAAATATGAATGAGGGAGTCAACATATCGAAACACAAGTTCGGTCCTATCATGGGACATATGATGAACAAAAGCTTAGCCAATATAACCTACGGAACTTCAGTAGAACCAATATCTGCCCGAAGCTTATATGGACTCATATTGAACCTGGACCACGTCTTTCCAACTCAGTTGTGATCCCAAGGACGGAATAAGAGCGATCCACATACAATGTAAAATGACCGATCCAGTGAAAATTGACCCGAGTGAGCCAAACGTAATATCTGGGACCTATGGGTTGGCATCCTATAAGCATCCTCGATCTTACACTTGGTGGTTAAAACACTCTCGTTAATATAAAACATATTAGTTCACTTAATATGTCAGTTACAATACTTTATTCTGACGATTAAAAAAAAGGAGTTGAGAAGAAAAAATCTTATATTGAGAATAAGGAACAAAGCTGGGACAAAATACAGTTTAGATCTAACTACCCTGCCCATCTTCCATATCTTCCACTCTCTGCTGCTGCGGTTCGGTCCGGGCCGCGAGCTGCCTCAACATTTCTTCATGATCATCAGCCACCTTCTGGTTGACCGCTTTCTCCATCTCCTCAAAGAGATAGAAGAAAGGGTCACCTTCTAAGATAGGTTCTTCCAAGGATGGAATTACCAGAAAGTTTTCATCTTTCTCAAGTGGCTCGATCGCCTTCCATCTTTCGTCCGACGGGGATAACCCGAATTGCTTAGTAACCTGATCTCGCATGTTATCCATGTACTTAGCAATATACATCCCATGTATGTTATCCAACAAAACGAATAACAAAGGGGACCGAGCGAAGCTTAGGACTGCCTCTCGGACCGAACCTTCAGCCAAAGTGCAGGTTCTGGTTAATTCTTCTTCCAAGTTCGTCTTCTCTTCTTGGGCCTGAAGGAGAAGCTCGTTGAGCTTATTCCTCTTCTCCTGGGTCCGAACTTGAATTTGGTTAACTTCATCTTCCTTGGCCAACAACTTGGCCTCCAGGTCAGAAATTCGGCTCTGAGCTGTTTTTCCTGTCTTCTCCAGCTCAGAGACTTTGTCTGCTAAGAGCGAAACTTCCGTCCCAGCTCTTAGCAATTCATTTTCCAGTCAGTCCTGATTCTCTCGTACCGTGACCAACTCATCATGTTTAATCTCAACTTGCCTTTTCGCAAGGTCAAGTTGATCCTGGACTTGTTAGGACACAAGTTGCCACCCTGGTTCTTCTCCACGGTGATGGCAGTTGTGAAAGCCTTCCTCAGCATCTACATAGGACAATAATGTCAGAACATAAAGCTTCGGGCCTTAATGTAGAAGGAGATAACCTTAGTTGCGAGGTCGAGGAAGCCCTCAATAATTTATTTCTCAGACATGTCTGGTTGAACATTATCTGGGTTTTACTCCCCATAAAGGCGGAAGTCCTTTATGAAGGCACTTCTCCAGAAGATCAATTTCCTCCCTTTACTAAACCTGTCCAGCAGGCCTCAGGCAACACTCCAGTCGGACTTGGTCTTAGGGCCCGAGGCAGGTTCCTTCAAAACGATCCCCTTAGTGGGGACCAAAGCATTCCCTCCTCTCTTCAGCCTTTTGAATTCCTTCGGGGAGTATGCTTCGGTCGCCCTATTCCCTTTGCCTAAGGAGATCGGCGGCAGAGAGACGTTCACCTTAAGGTTGGGATCGGGGAGAACTTTCTCCACGGGAACGGCTTCCTGCAGCAATAAAGTAGCTATATCAGCACTATTGAAGGAATTATTTCCAATC
Organism: Utricularia reniformis; assembly: GCA_009725065.1. Classification (NCBI taxonomy): domain Eukaryota; kingdom Viridiplantae; phylum Streptophyta; class Magnoliopsida; order Lamiales; family Lentibulariaceae; genus Utricularia; species Utricularia reniformis. Next base: position 387,840 of record RWGZ01001702.1, on the reverse strand, counting down.
TGGTAAAGGCTGGATAAGCTCAAAGAACGAATCCGAGCCATTATCACCTCCTCTACCACTCCAAATAACCGAAATACAGGCCCCTCTCCCATTGAGGCCTACCCTGTGCAACGCAGGGTTAACGTGCCTGCGCTGGTGGTTTGGATCGGGGGATTCCCTCACCCCGATGGAAGCAGCATACCCCCCGTTGCTGATTCACTCTCCTCCGCACTACCCGTTGATTCACGTTGTCCTTCAGAAGGACGGACCGAGGCAGCAACGATACGCTTGAACCTTGAGCTATGCATTGTTTCAGTTGAGTCTGCAAAATAAATGTATAAGGATCAGGAAAGGACGGAATGAAAATATTACTTCATACCCGATCCTTCTGATCTGAACAAGAAAACATCTCCTTCGGGGCTGGGGCTCCGGTCCTACCCGCGATACCTATTTCTATCAACCTTGTCTCCCGAAGCAGTTCTGTTCGTTTAAGGCGTGCTTCGGGAGGAGGGAACATCGCAAGTGTGTTTGCGGTGTCCGGACGGGAGGGGTTGATCCTAGTTCGGTCCAACTGGCCTATGCGTGGGTGAGTTATAAGTGGCCACACCTTTAACATATCATCTTTTGGGACTGTTATCCACACATAACAAGATTCCCACGCATGGAGAGACTCTTCCTTATCAACTATAGCACACTCCTTGGTGCGCACCGCTATATAATATAATTTACGGCATCCTAATAGACCTTTACCCCTTTGGGACCCTACCAAGAACAAGTTGAAAAAATGTTCCAAGGTCGGGTCCATGTTCTGTTGATGGCAATAGAAGATAAACGCCACTATATACACATAGCTACCCGGAAATAACGCAAAAGTCGGGAAATGAATTTTCCTAAGTACGGCTGCTACAAAGGGATACAGCGGAAAATGTAGCCCACACTTTAAAGAAGCGTAACTAACCGGAATAGCGGCGGCCGGCACATTCATTTCCGCCGGAAGGAAACATGGAACATCTTCCCATCCCTTCTAGATAGAATAATGAGCCGGAATCGAAAACCTAGACCTAAACTCTTCAATATCCAACTCAGACATGACTGTGTATCTCATTTTGTGAGGAGCCATGGTTTATACCTTAATAAAAATCGGAAGGAAATAGGTTTGAAAGCGAAACAGAACAAGGGAGTAGAGAGCTCGATTTGGGCGATTTCTTCCTTCGCGAAATGACGATGAGGAGAAACAGTACTCAAAACCCTGATTTAAATAGTAATCTCCCCGCCGATTGTAAGCTACCACGTAATATTATCACATGCGGTTGCAGTATAAACACACTCATCACGCTTGCTGAATAATTGAATGTGAAGAGGCGCAAGTCTTGGTATTAATATTTAAAAGTAACATAAATATACGTTATTGAATTTTAAATATAAATTCACTTCTTTAATTAACAAAGTGAAAGATCGGTCCCTGGACGCTCCCCACGAGCAGGTTCGGTCCTATATTCTCCCGAATGTATATAAACATTGCTTGATCGGCCTTGTATCACCTCTACGATGGAAATCAAGCCCGAGGGGCTAGTGATGAGAACTCTAGGACCAGGTACCCTGCAATGGATGAGGCCCAATAACGATTGGGTCAATCCATGCGGTAGAAGCAAACTTGTGCAGCCCAATAGCATACTTAAGATAAAATGGCCCGATGTTCCGCGATGTGACCGAAGATAACCTTGGCGAAATAAAATGCTTTCTGACGCCTCGACCCATGGTTCGGTCCAAGCGGTTACAAACCCACGTGTTCCACGCTTCGGACCTCCACACGTTTACCACGCCTCGGGCCAAATCACGCAGACCGCGCTTCGGTCCCAGCTACGTTTTACATCGCGCGACAACAACCTCTAACAAACCTGTTAGAGGCAGTTACGGAGCGTGAATTACACACGCCCTCAACTCTATAAATACAGAGCACAACGACGGAAAAAGCAGGACCTCTTGGACGCGTAAGAACATGCCGTTACCCTGCCGGAGTTCTTACTGCTTTCTTATATCTTGTTATCTTCTTAAAGCCTTTGTTGTATTTTGTAGTGAATTATCCGATTAGTGAACAGGCTAAGAGCTTATCTCACTCTTAGTCAAGTGGTTTTCTCCAAATTTCCTGGGGTTTCCATTAAAAATTGCCTCACCTCGCTGTTATTTACATTTTTAGATCGTCTTCCCAACAAAAATAAATCATAACCGAGTTCGTTTGTCGACGAACCGGACGACTGTTGGTACTCCATAAAAAGAGACCATAACACTAAGTATGTTCCATCAATAAATTAGAGTACTAAGTAGTGAACATGTTCTTTATTTTAGTGGTCCATTTCCCTTTAAAACTTAACATAGCGAAAAATATGATTAAATACACAATATTTATTTTGTAAAATTGTGTAAACGAAGTATAATTTATTTGTATATTTATGTAAAAACTAAAAATCCTAATAACATATGTAATAGTGTAAATGAAATATAATTTATATTTTTATGAAAGAATAATGATGCAATTTACAATTTATACATTTATTTAGTATCATAAATTGATATACTGCAACTCCAAGTTAGTAAATCACATGTATGAGATATATGTTTCTAATCAATATTACAACTTTATATTCATATTATTAAAAACAATTTTTGCAACTCAGTTTACAACGAAAATGTTATAAGAGTTTAAAGACTCATGAGGAATATATGGTGCATGACTCCCTTTATTATATCCATACAAAAAGTAATACAAAATTCTTTTATAAGTAAACTCAAAATTTTATTTAATATATTATCCTAAATAATTTATCGATATTACCATGTTAATGAACAAGACGTAGTTCTATTTATCGATATTTTCCTTTGAGGTATTTGCATTCACCCTGATCCTGATCTTATTGAAATTAGTTCTTATCAAATAAAAAGTACCGTATCAATTGTTAAATTTCGTCTTCTTTCTTCCACGATTGAAAATTAAGTCAATTGAATTAAAATTTGATTTGACATAATGAAAATGTCACCTACATCTAATGAAAATTCACATGATCATCATCTTCTTTAAAATAATATGCTCTTCTAATACTGGGATGCGAATCATGTATACATAGAAACTTAAGTTTCTCAAATATTGTATTTTCATTATTTTTTAAGAGACTTTCAAGCTGAACTTATCGTCCATATAAAACCCTCTAGACACATATGTGCTATAGGAAATTTGTTCTTCTTCATTGGAGATTAACAATGGTCCAATAGTTCTAACATTAGTGCCGATAACATGAATGATCAGTAAGTATTCTTTTAAGATGCAGATTTCCTAAAATGGTAAATGAAGTATGATTTATTTGTATATTTATGTAAAAACTAAAAATCTTAGTAACATATCTAATAGTGTTATGAAATATGACTTTATTTGTATGAATGAAGAATGATGCAATTTACAATTGATACTATTCATTTAATATCATTAATTGATATACTACAACTCCAAGTTAGTAAATTGCATGAATGAGATATTAGTTTCTAATAAATATTACAATTTTATATTCATATTATTAAAACCAGTTTTTGCAACTCCGTTTATAACGAAAATGTTATAAGAGTTGAAAGACTCATGAGGAATATCTCGTGTATGAAGGTGCATAACTCCCTTTATTATATCTATACAAAAAGTAATACAAATGTTTTTTATAAGTAAACTTAAATTTTTTTTTAAAATATTATCCTGAATAAGTGATCAAATAAAAAGTACCGTATCAATTGTTAAATTTCGTCTTCTTTTTTCCACGACTGAAAATTAAAGCCTATTGAAGTGAAATTTGATTTGACATAATGAAAAAGGTCGATACCTACATGTAATGCAAATACACATNTCCAACCTTCAAGAATCAGGCTATGATGTACTCCCTCGCAATAATTGAAGAACATAAGGATATCGTAATCCATCGGATTACCAATATATTTGGATTAAATCATGTCTCCGGGGATTGGGACGCGTCAACCCTATAACTTTTGATGGGGAATTCAACCCTTGTTCTCCAATGGAGGTGGTCGACGACGACCCTAAATTTGGTCATCTTGTCGACCATTTAGATAAACTTGTAATAGATAGCTTCGATGACTTAAGTTTTGGTTCCTCTTGAATGTATTTTTGTATCTTCTTTGTATATCATAGAAACACTTGCTCAAATTCAGCATCCAACCAAGATATTTGGTAATAATAAGCTTATCATAATGATGCCGATCAACGCAATGTGATCATAACAATACCGATCGTAATACCAAACTTATGCCTTGACAAGTCGACTTTTTTCCGCAATAATGTCGAACATAATCAGTCATGTTGATCGACTTTACTGTCCCTTCCATAAAATTAGCTAAGTGTCAAATATTTTGATGATTGTGAAGATATTGCAAACCTCATGCCCTTAATAAATTCCAAAAAGCCATCTAAGAATGTCATAACATCAATCAATTGATATAATAACACAATGAATAATCAATAATAGTAGCCCATTGTATATATGTCTAGATAAAATTCTAGAACATATGTGCCACAAGTGATTCCCGGACGTTAAAGCTATGGGAATTAATATGTCAATCGGTTTTTTAAAAAAAGTAAAAATCCTCAGTCTTATTACAAAAGTAATTCTTAGGATGGTTCTTAACCATTTGCGCTTCCGGTCGTGCCACACTTGTAAACCCCAGGGTACTTCTCTCAAATTGGAGGATATTTCCATTTTCTATTGCCATTAAACGTTAAGTCGAGTTATGCCGAAGAGGTTTCATGAAAAGGAATGTTCGACACTAACCGAAGTCGAAGAGTTTTCCTAAAAATGAACTTTCTACGCAAAAAACAGTCGAAGAGGTTTCCTGAAAAGGAACGATCGACACAAGCCATGCCAATGAGCAGTATATTATGAACATACAATTAGGGCCTATAAGCAATGACGATCGATAGGGAGTCAACGACAGAGCATGATGCAAAGGCATTCTACCGACGGGAATCACTGCATAGCGGGATACACCAGGGCTCACGACGAGATAACCGAAGAGGTGACCGACGAATGGTACGTTCGGGTCTGTCGATGGTAACCGACCAAAGATGTCACTGGAAACAGGACATTCAGCACCCTGAAGGCACATAAGTGCAAGTATGGTCGGACTTCAAATCATGTCGATCGTTGGCAACAATGTAATTAAAATGGCGACTGCGCTAAATTTATTCAAATTGTAAATGCTTTTCATAATTTTCAAAACCAATCAACACACAAAAAGTTAATAAAGTATTAGCCCATAATTTATGGATGATATCTTCTTAGATGATCTACATTCCATGACCTTGGGAATTTCCCCATATCCAAGGTTTCAAGTCTGTAAGAACCTCCAAACAATATATCTTGAACTCTGTAAGGACCTTCCCACCTTAAATCGCGTTTACCCATATTTTCAGGCATCGACACTACGGAGGAGTAGATCACCTTTTAAAATCGACTGTGGGTTCACCTTACGATTATAACATCTTTCCACAGTACGTCGATTCCTCAAAATTTGGCCGTATATCTCTTCTCGCTTTTCTTCAACCAAGTCCTCATCCATACGTCTCAACTTGTCATTGTGTTCCTCTGAATACATGGCTACTCGCTGTGTTTTCAAGGTGTTCTCTACCGGAACCAAAGCCTCCGACCCATAAACAAGTGAAAAATGAGTCTCCCTTGTTGTGTGGGTCGGAGTGGTTTGATAAGCAACTGCATCCATGATGGTGTGGGCTCGTCGTCGACAATCCCTACTATCTGCCATTCGACACTTGCTGAGTGATAAAGCGAATTCCAACTCCAACCCCTCCTTGTGTGGACCCATCGACAAACATGTCTCATACATCATCTTCTTGCTGAGTAACCACAGTGGCCCTCATCATCTCCACCACAAAGTCTGCAAAGAGTTGTGCTTTTATTGCTCTACAAGGCACAAATTCTAAACTCATTGTACTAAGTTGAATAGCTCATTTGGCCAGCCTTTTCGTGGTATCTGAGTTAGATAAAACAACTTTCAAATGTTGATAGGTAAAAACTTGAATAAGACGACCCTCAAAATAATTTGTTAGTTTTACTGAAGCCTTCTTTAAAGCCAAGAATAACTTTTCAATGTTCGAGTATTTGGTCTCAGCAGGAAGTAGAGTATGACTTACATAATACAACAGTCGGTGCACTCCATCGCTCATCGTCACCATAGCAGTGCTAACTACGACCGTCGATATTGCTAAATAAAGGCCTAGAGGTTCGTCGATTGTCGGACTCACAAGCAGAGGCGGGCTCGACGAATACTTCTTCAAATCATTGAACGTCTGCTCACACTCTTCGTCCCATTCCAACTTATTGTCTTGGTGAAGGACTTTGAAAAACAGCAAAGCCCGATCGGCAGATCTAGAGATGAACCTGTTTATAGCGGCAAGTCAACTAGTCAAACTCTGGAATTCTATTTTCGTTCTTGAATGCATCATGTCGATGATGGCTTTCTTCTTTTCTAGGTTGGCATCTATCCCTCTTTAGAGACATAATGTTCAAGGAATTTCCCACTACGAATGCCGAAGAAACACTTCAAAGGGTTGAGCTTTAGTGATATATTCGACATACTTCAAAATACCTCGACAAATAGGAAATATGGTCCTAATCATACATCGACTTAACAATCATATCATCCACATACACTTCCATTCTTTCACTATCACATCTTTAATTATTAAATTAACTAAACACTTGTAATTAGCCCCAACGTTCTTCAGTACGAACAACATTGCAGTATAGCGAAATAGGCCACTTGGAGTAACGAAAGTAATTTTTTTCTGATTTTGGCGAGTGAAGAAAATTTGATAATACCCAGAGCAAGCATTGATCATGCTAATCATTATGCTCCCAGCAACAGCGTTAATCAACGTGTCAATGTGTGGGAGGGGTATGGGTCTTACTCAAAGAATTTATCGAACCCCTTATAATCAACACATATCCGCCACTTTCCGCCAGCCTTCGGCACTACCACATGATTGGCCACCCTTTCAGAGTACTTGATCTCCTTCACATACCCAGTTGCCACCAATTTTGCAATTTCCTGCCCAATCATTTCTACTACTTTTGGAGAAAAGCGACGTATTTCTGCATTACCGGTCGAGCATTAGGATGAGTATTAATGTGATGCTCCATCACCGCTCTGGCTATTCCTTGTAGATCCTTTGGGCTCCAAGCAAACACCTCAGTGTTGTCTTGCAATAGCTTGATCAGATCATAGTCGAAAGCGGGAACATAGTCCAAACCAATCCGAATGGTCTTTTCTAAATCCCCAGGAATAAGTTCCACAACTTTAAAGCATGTTTGCTCCATGGCCACCCTCGGCTCTCTCAAATTTTCAATAGCGTCGACCTTGGATCGACAAGAAAAAACATAACATGAACGCGCAGTGGCTTGATCGACACTTATAGTTACAATCCCAGCAGCGGTCTGAAACTTCAGCTTCATATGAACAATCAATGGGATATCCTCAAAAGCATTGAGCCCCGAACGACCAAGAATTATATTGTAAGCCATATCGATGTCCATGGCCACATACTCCAGCATTTCCGACCATGACTTCATTCCGCTTCCAAGCATGGTCGACAAGACTATCTTTCCCATGAGTATGACCGACCACTGGTCAATGTACCACAGTATCATCTTCATAGGTTGTAGGTTTGCAACACTTAAACCCATCGAGTCCACCACTCCTTTAGAAATGAGGTTACAGGAGCTCCTCTGGTCGACAAAAAATCCGATGGACCATACAATTGGCAATCACAACAATTATGATGATAGGATCATTCTGGGGTTCGGAGATACCTTCCTTATCACCACTATTGAAAGTGACATCAGTCTTTGGTAGCTTCAGAGCCCCTTCGATCGACATGACCTGAGATGAATTCAACAACTCCCTAACATCGCGCTTCCTCTCCTTCTGCGAAACATCCCAACGATCGCCCCCACATATCACAAAAATCTCTGGATACATCACGTTGTTCTCCACATAATTGATGTTCTTCAGATTGGCACCCTCGACAACCTGAATTTCTGGAGGGGAGGAAGGACCTCAAGAACGGTAATCACCGGTTATTCTGTCGATCGTTGTTGTAACGATCGTTCGGTCACCAACGTCGCCCGCCACGATCACCTGGTCAACCTGTATTGTGCTGATTCTGATAATTATGTCGAGGTCGTTCAACACATTCTTTGATTCGCTGCCGAGGAGCATAACGACGATCGTCATCCCGTTCCCCCTCCTCTACTCACATGTTGCATCTTTTTCACAGGTGTTCCCCCTTTTGTACTCCAAAATTCCTTCTTTCACTAGTTCCTTGATACGGTTTCCCAAGATATTTCATTCCGTTGTAGAGTGATCAGTAGATTTGTGTAATTCACACTATGCCCTTTGATTCACAGTATCCGTGCCCCGGGTTGTTCACGAATTCACTTCCCTTCATCTTTTATCTGTGGGATGGATTTTCTTTTCCACACGTTTTGCCACTTCAGACTTCTTTTTTCCATGAAGAACAACCATAGTTTCCTACACCTTTAGGTATTTGTTGAATTTTTGGGTCAATTGCCCCAAAGTTGTAGGAGGATTCTTAATAAGACTAGCATAAAGTCTACATGTTGTAATATATTCAGCTTCTCCTTGGGATCCATCTTGATCCCTCTAACTATATGATTGAACTTTTCGATAAATTGTCTCAAATTATTTTTTCTAGGGGTGTACCTGAGAGCATAAAGTTCTGCCTTACTCCTCGGTAGACCGACGTTGGGAACAAATTACTAAGTAAATAATATGGCGAAATCTTAAAAAGAATGTACCGACCCCGAAGGCAAGTTTTTGAACCATGGTTTTGCATCTTTCTGAAGAGTGGCTGCAAATATCTTCACCTGATGGCATCACTACCTTGGATCGTCCCCATCCGTAGTTCAAAATCTGATAAATGATCCAGGGGTACCCCTGACCAGCGAAGGTCGGCATTCCGTCAGGTGCTCGGAAAGAGAGTTCGAGTACGACGTTCATGATCCGTTCAAAAAATGGGTGCAACCGCAACTGAAGCAGTGTAGATACTCTGTTATCTGTACTGGGATTTTGATCAGCATTCTCAAGATCTAGTAGAAAATATTTTCCCATGTCTCGCCTAGATGGTTGATCCATTGCTTCGTGGAAAAAGCTGGTCTACATTAAGCCCTGGTCGACTCATTTTTATGGCGTCAAGTTCTGCCACCAGCTCCTTAAAATGGGCTTGGTCGAGATCGACTGTCGATCGGGGCAGCTCATTCTCCGGTTGTAGACCGAGGATTTCCTCCACGCCAGAACTTTGGTTTCCAAGGCGGTTGCCCTCTGCCTAATTCGACCGGAATGTCTTCTGGGTGATTTCGAACATGTGGATGAGCCAATGATTTCTGTCTCGAGGCCAAGATCGAATGCCAAAGGTCGTCAACCATTTCTTCCATCAATTTTCGCAGGGACTGCGGGTAGATGGTAATCACATCTCTGCCAGCAATGTTGTTATGTGATTCTTGCTGGTTCTGAGCTTCCATTGCCTCTATAGGTTCTGGGTTTTCCATCATAATAATATGCAAAAAATATAGAACTAGCAGGTATTGCTTCTCAGTGAGTGTACAATGTCGGTCCCCACGAACGACGTCAAATGTTAAGGGTAGAAATCTATACTCTTTAAACCCATAGGAAACTCACGGGGCACCAAACCCAATAGGATATCACTAATTGAAAAGATAGATTGCTCATAATACAGAGAAGAGTTTCTATCTCTATGTGTTTATCGTGTTTCTCCCCCTTCTTCAAATCTTCTGCCCCATTTTATAGGGGTTAAAGACGTAAATATTTAATCACTAAACCTTTATCATATCTCTACATATCTCATCAACCGTTCCTCGAGCTGATTAATACGACGTCTAATGCGTAAAAGTCGTGCAGTGTCGTCTAAGATTGGTGGCGCAGCCATTGTTGACATTTATGCATTCCCACCGACCGCGTCGATCGCCAAAAGCACCGTAAGATATCGATCGGGTGTTGATGATGTCGACCTATACTGACAAATGTCGATCGGGTTTACTTACTGGCATACCAATCGGGTTCTACCTAGCGAATGTCGATCGCCTATTCAAGAAAATACACCGATCAATATCTTGCTGCCATTTTGCACACCCGACCCATCCGGTTTGACCTGTCACGATAAATACATGCATTAACAAATTCGATGTCTGATTTGTGTAAAATTTCACATAAATTAATTAAATTATTATATTTTGTTTGTTTAAAATTTTAATAAGATTAATCGTAATATATGTCATAAAACCAAAAAGTCAATGATTCTAATTTATAATTGATGGAAATCATCAAAATAAAGTTCACATCAACTTTGTGTCGTTCGTGTTTAAAATTCAATTTAGTACATATATGCATATAGTTTAATCAATTTAGTATATACTTGTATATACATGTCATCTTCAAAATCATCATATTCTTTTGTGGGGGATTAAATCTGTCAAATTATGTAAACTTTGGGGATCAAATTAACCATTCAAAAGTTTGGGGACTAAAATTGCCATTTTTTACAAATTTTGGGGACCATTAACGCCGTTAGGGATTAAATTTGAAAAGTCTTGAAACTTTGATGACCAAATTTGCATACTATTACTTTGGGAACCAATTATGTGACACACACAAAAGTTTGGGGATTGGTTTTGCCAAAAAAATTATTTGTAGACTGGTTTTCCAATATCAAACATTGAGGAATGTTTTGCCAAAATGTATAAAGTTTAGATACCAAATTTGTCATAACACAAAACTATGGAGACCAAAAATGTGTTTCGCCCGTTCATTAGTAATTATGAACTTGAGTCTTAACTCTTAACCAATTTGGTTCAAAAAAATCACGAACATGCTTGGTATGTTTGCTAACGGCGCCCCAACTTACGATTTGTGTAAATGACATGCTTTTCAAGTTACAAAATTGCAAATATCGTACATTTTTTTAGTAAAAATATGCATTTGTAGCCTTCCAACTTCAATTAAATGCATATAATATACATCAAGTTTTCAATACCTTTTTTCATTGGCACTTTAATAAACTTGTAAAGTTTTAATATTTTATGCACAATTCTCAAACATCATGTTAAATCTTGTATAATTTTTCAAACGCGTCTTATATGCTTACTTTGTGGGGGATTTTCAAACGGTTTTCAACTTACGGAAAATCGAGTGCTACAATGTCAGGGGTAAAAAACAAACAGTATTGATACTTTTAGGTGTCATTCTTACAATTTCGTAAGTTGAATGATATATACCATTTACACAGCTCTTAAGTTGGGGGTAAATATGCAATTTTTTCCTGAATATATATGTATAAATAAGAAAATGGTAATCTTGATACTTATACTTTGATATTAATGTTTGGTGTACAGTTGGACATTTATTTTTCAACTCTATATCAAATCCAAATAATCCACTGCTTAACATGTATACAATTCGTAATAACAAATTTGCATATAAAGAATCATACATCATTTTAAAGAAGTCATTTTTTAACATGTTCACAACCCACTAATATTATAATTAGAACAACATACATAAAAAATAATAAGTCATTTTTTAATCTCAAAACGTTGAGATACAACAAAGAAATAAGAACATTTATTTTTAAGAGTGTAAATGTCGATAATAAACCACTCACATTCATTGAATTGAAATCTTATGTTTGAGGTAAGGAGAACCAAAATTGTCAAATTTCCTATATTTTGAGAACTATTTGTCATACAAGACATTGAGGATCATAAGTACTACAAAAACCAAAGTTTATAGACTATCAACTAGATCAACGGTCAAATTTTCCAAAAATATGAAAGTACATGGACCAAATGTGTCTTTATAATTCTGGAACGATTTTAATTCTCAAAATTGAAAATATTTGAAATCAAATGTACTATACACATTGAACTTATTTGTCGGTTTGTCAAAATATTGAAACTATGAGACTAGGTTTGGTACTCAAAACTTTAGAGATCAAAATTGTCATAAGTACAAACCTTGGTTACCAAATTTTTACAATTTATTATCTTAACTCTGTCATGCCCCTACTACATCTAATTCAATTTATTATCTTAATTTATTGCGCATAATATTAATACTAAGACTTGATGTCGTGCCCTAATAAATTAGAACACAAGACTCTACATAAAACTCGTCGATAATACTAATTATTCTTTCATACACATCGAAAGCTAATTTACATCATCATATACTAATTCACTAGTCTATTTACAACATAAAACCGAACCAAAATTCTTACAAACTAACTAGGAAAACTGTTTCATTCCGATATGATCTTGGCAGCGTCTAATCTACTGCTCGTCTTCACTACCTGTTTAACAAGTGTTCATTGAGTGGTCCTGAGAGTGATGAGAATAAACAGACGATACAATCATGCAATAAGTAACATCACATAAACATGAAACATAACACATAAGCATAAACATAAACATAAGCACATAATTTGCAGACTGTTGCTCTTATCATGTTTAATTTACCAGCATAACAGTCCAGACCCCTGCCTTAATCATTGGCTTATGCATAACTAAGAATCAATGAACACAAGTCATGAGTCTCCTAGTATCAGAAACGGACAAAAAACGCGACCAAATCATCTAACATTTCCGAATTTCAACCATACCTCACTTCTTAACATAATCATATCTGATGTGATCACATAACTGAAACTGATGATCTAGATCATATCGTGACTGAAACCATGCTCCTGATATGTTGTCAGAGTTGTGCGTCCACAAACTCTCGAATTTTCACATAATATCACATAAAACATACATATTCTGAAATTTCTTAAAAACTGTACAACAGT
>RWGZ01001702.1:255270-373238 GCA_009725065.1 Utricularia reniformis | reverse complement strand
ATCACGGGTGAATATGTTTCATCAAAATCAATTCATGGTCTTGTGAGAAACCTTGAGCTACAAGTCTCGCCTTATATCTTAAAATTTCACCCGTCTCATTTCGTTTTCTCACGAAAATCCACTTATAACCCACTAGTTGTACATCATTTGGAGTACGGACAACAAGTCCAAAAACGTCATGTTTTTTGAGTGAATTTAATTCTTCCTCAATTGCACATTTCCATTTGATCCAATCATCTCGTTTTTTACATTCATACATTGATTTCAGTTCATGATACTCATCATCATTGAGTACATGAAATGTCATACATTGGGTGAAATGTTTATGAATTACTTCCTTAGATCGATTCCATTTTATGATATTCAATGTATAATTGATGGAAACTTCTTCATTCTAATAAGAATTGTTTATATCATTCTCAATCGACACATCTTTACTAGATGATTCTTCTGCGTCATTAAATTTATCTTCTGGATACTTTGTTCCTTTTCTCTGTCGATAATTCTCATCCTTCGAACTAATGGGTCTCCCACGCTTCATGCGTGCTTTTGATTCATTTGCGATTACACAATTCTTATTAAAAACATCAAATCTTATTGGAACATTATCAGTTGAAATGTGAGATTTAGTAACTTGTTTAGTGTCATTGAACCCATTTGACAATTGATTTACTAGATTCTGTAAATGAATAATCTTTTGAATTTCTTGTTCAATTTGTATTGTACGAGGATCTTGATGATATAGTGATCAGTTACTCCAACTGATTTCAATTTCATGATGTCTCTTTTCTCCCCCTAAGTTTGGGAAATTAGTTTCATCGAAATGGCAGTCAGCAAATCTAGTACTAAACAAGTCTTCAGTTTGAGGTTCAAGATATCTTACAATATTTTGAGACTCAAATCCAACATAGATTCCCAACCTTCGTTGTGGTACCATTTTAATGCGTTGTGGTGGAGTAATTGGAACATAAACAGCACATACAAAATTCTTAAATGGGAAATATTTGACTTTTTCCAAGAACTAACTGTAATGGAGAAAATTCATTGTAATTTGTTGGTCTAATCAAACAAGTGCTGCTGCATGTATAATAACATGTCCCCAACAATTCAATGGTAACTTAGCTTTCATAAGCAATGATATATCAATCAATTGTACACGTTTAATTAATGATTATGCGAGACCATTTTGTGTATGAACATATTATACCGGATGTTCTACATTTATACCCTTTGCTATACAATAATTATTGAATGTCTCATAAGTGAATTCACTAGCATTGTCAAAACGTATTTTCTTGATTGGTAATCAGGAAATTGAGCTCGTAATCCTATTATTTGAGTAAGCAATCTAGAAAAAGTTTGGTTACGAATCGACAACAAAGATACATGTGACCATCTTGTTGATGCATAAATAAACATCATAAAATATCTAAATGGTCCACATATATCACATTGAATACATTCTAAGAATGTCATTGATTCACTTCTTATTTTCAAATTTGATGGATGAATAATGAGTTTTCCTTGTTAACATGCAACACAAGTTAAATCATTTGATTGTAGCATCTTCTGGTTCTTTAAAGGGTGTCCATCATAAAGAACCAGAAGACGCTAATTATATTCTTCTCATCATAATTGATCCGAGATGCCCCAATCTATCATGTCAAGTAGTAAATATCCCATGATTTGTAAATCTTGGATTAATAATATTATTTATTTCAATTACACTAATATAAGTGTAATATAATCTTGAATGAAGGGATTTTAATTTTTCCAAAGTATATTTTGTCTTATTTATTATACTTGTTATATGAAGACATTCAACATTATCGTCATTAATTGTTTCAATGTGATATTAATTTCTGCGAATATCCTTAAAATTTAACAAGTTTCTTTGAGATATACTGAAATATAATGCATTACCAATTTTCAGTTTGGTTCCTTCAGATAGCATTATATTAGTTTTTTCAGAGCTTCAATAATTTTTGTTGTACCAGAAATAGTATTAATATTAGAATTTTGTATTACAATTTCTATGAAATATTTCTTGTTTCTGATAATTGTATGAGTTGTTGAATTATCCAAGAGGTAAATATCATCTTCTTTCATGTCAATGTTGATCTGTTGGCTACTCATTTTCAACTTCAATGTTAAAAAAACAGTTTATAAATAAAATAACATTTATTCATTCAATAATAACAACAAAGCTTTATTAAAACCAAAATACAAATTCCAAATTTCATCATTTTTAGTGCCAACAACATCTTCAATCAAATGATCAATTCTTCCATCAGGATCAGTAAAGAAGTTAGCCACATCAAGTTTAGTAACATCAATATCACTTTTATTTTTCTCATAAGCAAAGTTCGTCTCTGTCTTCTTTTCATTTCTTTTTATAGATGTTTGATAGAGTTCAATAAGATGTTTTGATGTTCTGCATGTACGTGACCAATGAAATTTTCCACCACAATGATAACACACGTTGTTTCTGTTAATTTGGTCGTATTTATTTTTTTGTCTATACATTTCTTTTTCTTTACCTTTACTATCTTTCATTTTATGTCTATTCAACTTCTGGTGGAATTTTTCATTAAAAATTCAGTTAGAAGATCTATTGGATAGAGGATATATCAGACCTAGTACATCTCTATGAGGAGCACCATTATTATTTCTGGGAGATAAGGATGGAGGGTTATGACTTTGTTATGATTATAGAGAACTCAATAAGCGAACAAAGAAAAATAAATATCTACTCCCACGAATTGATGATTTGTTTAATCAACTCCAAGGAGCAAGGATATTCTCTAAGCTTGATTTAAAATCAGGATATCATCAACTTAAAGCGAAGGATTCAGATGTGAGTAAAACGGATTCAGCACAAGTTATGGATATTATGAATGTTTGGTAGTGCCTTTTGGATTAATAAATGCTCCATCTGTATTCCAAGATCTCATGCATCAAAGTTTTCAGCCTTATCTAGATGAATTTGTAGTCATTTTTATAGATGACATTCTGGTTTATTCGAAAACATAAGAAGAGCATGAGAACCACATAAGAATTGTACTTGAAACCATGAGGGAAAAGAAATTGTATGCCAAATTCAGTAAATGCGATTTTTGGAAATCGATGATATCTTATTTGGGTCATGTGATATCTGATGAAGGAATTACAGTTAACCAGGAAAAGATCCGAGCTATAATAGAATGGCCTAATCTTAAGAATCCAAAAAATGTTAGAAGTTTTCTTGGTTTGGCAAGTTATTATAGAAGATATGTTCCGAACTTTGCTCATAATGCTAAACCTTTGACAAACTTAACCAAACAAAAAGTTAAGTTTGAATGGACATCTGATTGCGAAGCAAGATTTCAGAAACTTAAGGAAGCATTAACCACCGCACCAATTTTATGTCTCCCAAAGGAATGAGTAGAATTTGATGTATATTGTGATGCATGTGATAAAGGATTAGGTTGTGTACTTATGCAGGAAGGAAAGGTTATTGCGTATGCATCTAGACAATTAAAATCTCATGAAGAACATTACCCAACACATGATTTAGAGTTGGCAGCAGTAATCTTTGCCTTAAAGCAGTAGAGACACTATTTGTATGGTGTAAAATGCAAAGTATTCAATGATCACAAAAGTTTGAAATATTTATTTACACAAAAGGATTTGAATATGAGACAAGAAGATGGCTAGAGATGATAGTTGATTATGACATTTCGATTGAATATTTTCCAGGAAAACAAAATGTGATTGATGATGCATTAAGTCGAAAAGCACATGTACAAGTAAATCTAATTTTAGCTCAAGAAATGGAAAAATTAAGTATGAAGTTATTTTCTGATACTGAGATGGAAATAGCCAATTTAATTGCAATACCATCTATTTTGGAACAAGTGAAGCAGAAATAGGAAACAGACTTGGAAATACGACAACTTAGAAATAAAGTGGAAAGTTGGGAAAATAAGTATATGCATATAAGAGATGATGGATGTCTTATGTTTCAGAAATAAATTGTAGTTCCAAATGATGAATAGATCAGAAATAAATTGATGCAAGAAACTCATAGTACAAAATTTTTAGTTCATCCTGAAAGCAATAAAATGTTTAAGAACATGAAGCAGACATGGTGGTGGAAAGGGATGAAACATGATATTGCGACATTTGTTTCTAAATGTGATGTATGCCAAAGAATCAAAGCTAAGCATCAAAGACCAGGTTGACTTCTTCAACCCTTAGAAATTCCAAAATTGAAATAGGATCACATTTCTATGGATTTTGTGGTTAGACTTCCAAAAACACTTAAGAAAAATGATGTTATTTGGGTCATTGTGGATAGGCTAACGAAGAGTGCTCATTTTCTTGCAATGAAGACAACTGATAATATTCAGAAATTAGTCAATCTTTATTTGGACAATATTGTTCGACTTCATGAAATACATCTCACAATTGTTTCGGATATAAATCCAAAATTTACTTCTCGATTTTGGAAGAGTTTACAGTCTGCTATGGGAACTAAGTTGAACTTAAGTACATCATATCATCCTCAAAGTGATGGTCAAACTGATAGGATAATTCAGATCCTTGAGGATATGTTAAGAGCTTGTGTTTTGGATTTTTAAGGATCATGGGAACAATTCTTGACTTTAGTCGAATATGCTTACAATAATAGTTATCAGTCAAGTATTCATATGGCTCCGTATGAAGCTTTGTATGAGAGAAAATGCAGGAGTCCTTTGTATTGGGATAAAATTGGAGAAAAACATCTGATAAAACCTGAACTGATTAGTATTACCAAAGAAAAAGTTGAGCTTATCAGGAAAAGATTAAATGGGCACAAGATAGAATGAAAACATTGGCTAATAAAAGAATAAGAGTTGTAGAATTTGAAATTGGAGATTTTGTATATCTTAAAGTTTTACCTATGAAAGGAGTTATCAGATTCGGAAAAGCAGGAAAACTGAAACCCCGATATGTTGGTCCATTCATGATTAAACAGAGAATTGGTGAAGTTGCATATCAATTGGAATTGCCAGAAAAGTATAGCAATGTTCATTATGTTTTCCACGTGTCTCAACTAAGAAAATGTTTAGTGTTTCCGCAACAGAATGTAGATGATGATGATGTTATAGTGGCAGAGAATCTTACATATGATGAAGTTTCTATAAATATTTTGGATAAACAGAATAAAGAGCTTAGACATAAGACTATTCCCATGGTAAAGGTGCAATGGTCACACCATGATGAAGATGAGGCCACATGGGAAAATGAAGATGATATTAGGCAGCAATATTATCATTTGTTCTTAGACGAAAATTCTGAGTTTTGAGGACAAAACTCTTTAGAAAGAAGGGGAGAATGTAAGGTTCAGAATCACCACATATCTATAATAAGCTAAATATGATAGTTATTAATTTATGATTAGTGTTATTTTGGATTGATAAGTTACGATTGGTATTTTATTATGATCGAGTATTAATGACGGTAGGAATTACGTGACGATAGGGAAGTAGATAACGATTTAAAAAGTAAATCATGAGGATTTTGATCAACCTAGCTTAACACTTAATCATTTTTCATTATGGTAAATGCTCACAAAAGATACCAAGTCATAGTTTTATACACAAAGGATAAACATCATATATATTTTAAAGGATATATATATATATTATTGTTAAAATGGATAATCATAAACAAACTAACACACGAGAGAACGAAACCAGAGAAGAAATTTCATTCCTAGGGTGATTTTGAACTTAGAAAACGTAAATTCAAGAGTGAAAAGCAAAGGTTAGTGGCATGATTGAGAT
The DNA here is from genome assembly GCA_009725065.1 of Utricularia reniformis. NCBI lineage: Eukaryota > Viridiplantae > Streptophyta > Magnoliopsida > Lamiales > Lentibulariaceae > Utricularia > Utricularia reniformis. Next base: position 367,428 of record RWGZ01001702.1, on the reverse strand, counting down.
TTACAAGTTAAAATATAGTTTTCTGCGTTTTCTGTTTTGTTTTTGATGTTCTTGAATTGACTGTTACTTGTTGGCTACAAATTATGTGATGAAACTTAGATGCTTTTGTTCCTTGTTGAGTCTAGTTTCTGTATATGTTATTTTTCAGTTAGAGGAACACATGTTAAGAAGTTATGATATGTTTTCCAAACCCTCGCAGAACTGTTCTTCTATTTACAGATCTACTGTTAATGGCTTTTTATGAAACGTTTGAGTACTCTGATGAAATTACATCCTCTTACGATATTGTGGAATATTGAAGTAGCTTTAAAATGAGTATTTTTACTCTTAATTTGAAGTTCATTTGAGCCCTCAAATTGTGTCTGGTGTTTAGTGTCGCTAACTGCACCTAAAATTCAGAAAGATGTTTTTATGTGTGTGTTATTTTGTGAAAATTCGATGAGGGGTGAACGCATAATCCTGGCAACATGGTTGGACCATGGAATTAGCTACAAACCGAGCTAGCTTGAGGCAACACGAAAGTGGTCATAACCAAACTTATGATTAAGGGGATCCCAAGCATGTTATGTTGGCATATTTATGTGTTGTGGTGTTGCGTGGCTCCTTATGATCAATACTTGAGTATTGCTTCTTATGTTTTCTTGATCTTTTGGTGATGCCTAAGCCAAGGGTTAAGACGGGTTACCGGGCTCGCCATGCCGACAATGAAAGATAATGAAAAGTGCAGTTTATACGTGTTTACATTTCTTATGTTGATGCTTTGATTGTTTTGTTGCTATATGTTTGTTGTTTATGTATTTTATCTTGGTATGGCCTCATAACCACTCATCATACCCAGGTAAAGACGACAAGGAAATTTAAATAGGTCGATCAGTTCACCACAAGTGAAGAAAGTGTAAAGAGTTGCGTGTAGATTTTGTGTCGGTATTTTGTTATGTTCAGTCTTCCGTTGTTATGTTATACATAGTAACTTTGAGGTTTTGAATAGGAAATGGTTTGAAGTTTGTACATTTCATGCTTAGAAGTATATGTACTTGTATGGCCTTGTGCTCTATTTTATAGAGTACGGCATCATGTCCCGTCATATATTATATATATATAAGATGGGGCATTACAACATTTTTCGATTCGTATTATTTATAACAATTTCTATATTGTATAATAATTCCACCTTTTTTTTGTTACCTTAAAATACACTTTTACGATTCATTTTACTGATTAAACTTCATATAGAAATTAGAATAAATTATACATAAAATTTTACATGAAACTCGACTATTCAGAAAAACTACGCACAAACGCCGTTCAATCCACTATCAATGAAATAACTCATGTTTATAACAACAAGAACTATTGAGTTCTTGTGCAACTTAAACAAAATAACAAGAACAAGAGATTCTATCAAACTATTCCAAAATGTGTACTCTCACGCTCTATGTGTTATTTATGATAATGATTTGATGATGTCACATTAAATGTGGCTGAAATCATATATCTATAATCTAGTGTCAACAATTGCTTTAGGTTAAAGCTCACTTACTCCTTTTAGACCTCATTTGAAGCATTCCCTTTGGCTGAAGCTTGGATTGTAGTGTCGGTCGTCACCCTCATTACGATCACACTCAACTATGCAGGTCTTCATCCTTTTGTACGATGATACCCTTATTGTCAAATGTTGATAGGTCCCCTTTGTCAAAGTGTCGATCGATCCCATATGAAAATTGTCGATCAATCCTTTTATGCTGACCATCATGTCTTAAACTTGGTCTCTTGTTCCACTAACAATCGGACCTAGCGTCTTACCGGTCAATGATTGGTTTTACCAATATGTCTCAAACCAATTTGTCTAGAATATGACTTAGGCTTCTAAGTCATCACCACCTTCGTGAGCATGTATGCTCTCCTTAGTATATATCTTCTTTAATTGTAAAGTTTTCTGAATCACACAATCCTTGATGCAATTGAATTTTACATCCACATGTTTCGTTCTGAAATGGAATGTGTGGGTTATTAGTAAGCCCAATGCACTATGATTGTCACAAAGTATGATCGTTCTCATGTCGAAGCGGATCTTTGAGAGCCACATCTTCAACCAGACTATGTCTTTTCATGCATCTGTGATCATCATATACTATGCTTCTATGATCGACAATGACACACACTTATGCACCACAAGAAATGGAGGCTCCTTCGATCACTAATACAAGCTTTGAGATCGACTTCCTCGACTCCAAATCTCAAGAAAAATAAGCATCATAGAAACATTCGAGTTTCAACTCCTCATCGGCTCAATATCTCAAACCAGTCCCCTTGGTACCTTCATGATTTTGTCTTAAAATATTTATGGTGTTTTAATGATCAATTATTTTTTTTAAGACACGAGAAATTACTAGTGTTGTGGTTTGAAAACCGGGGGTGTCAACAGTCGACCGGTTCGTTGCAAGACGAACTCGGTTGTTATTTATTTAAGTGTGGAGAAGGTTGATGATTCTAAGGCAAAGAAGGCAAACAGGTTTTTANCATCCTTTGAGCTAGGGTCATCCCCGACAATACGGCTTCGTATTCCACCACGTTGTTCGTCCCAGAGAACGAAAACTTGACCGCTGAGTGGATTACGTCGCCCTGAAGTGTAGTGAAGGTGATGCCCGCTCCTCTGCCTCCGAAGGTCGATCCATCAACGTATATGACCCATCGGTCGTCCTCTTGGTTTAAGAATATAAGTGATCGGGTCATCTCGACCACGAAATCCGCAAGGACTTGAGCTTTGATGGCCCTTCGGGGAACGAATTCCAGGTACATGGAGATGATCTTGATCTTCCATTTAGCCAACCTCTCGTTTGAATCTGCCTAGCTCAATACCGCCTTTAAAGGCTGATCGGTATACACATACACCTTGCGGCCTTCGAAGTAATGCTTCAGCTTTGCTATCGCTTTCTGCAGGGCCAACATGAACTTCTCCAAGGTTGTGTATCTGGTTTCAGCTGGTACCAGGGAGTGGCTAACGTAGTAAACGGGCCGATGAATATCATCCCTGATGGTTACCAGTGCTCCGCTGACTGCGGCTTCCGACACGGCCAGGTACAACCCTAAGGGTTCATGATACGTCGGGCTCACCATGACCGGAGGAGTGCTCAAATAAGTCTTCAAGTCGGAAAATGCCCTATCGCACTCCTCGGTCCAGCCAAGATGGCTGGTCTTTCTCAATGTCCTGAAAAAGGGTAAAGCCCGATCAGTAGATCTTGAAAGGAACCTACTTAATGCCGCCAAGCGGCCAGTCAGCCTTTGGAATTCTCGCTTGTTTCTTGGAGGTTGCATATCCACAATAGCTTGGACTTTCTCCGGATTGACCTCAATGCCTTTCTCAGAAACGTAATATCCAAGAAACTTGGCACTTCGAATCCCGAAGCAACACTTGTTTGGATTCAGTTTGAGTTTATGTTTGCGTCATACTTCGAAACAACGAGACAAGTAGGGAATATGGTCTTCATCATTCATTGACTTGACAATCATATCATCAACATACACTTCCATAATATGGTCTATCAACTCCCTAAAGATCTTGTTGACTAGCCTTTGGTATGTTGCTCCGGCGTTCTTCAAGCCAAAAGCATAACCTCATAGCAGTAAACACCGTCCTCTGTCATGAATGATGACTTATTTTGATCCTCCTTAACAAGGAAGATCTGATGGTACCCGGAATAAACATCCATGGTACTCATCATGGTGCTGCCGGCCACAGCGTCCACCAATCGGTCAATGTGCGGCAACGGGAACGGGTCCGACTCGCAACTTTTGTTGACGTCGGTGAAATCCACGCACATCCTCCACTTCTCGTCCGCCTTGGAGACCACTACTGGGTTTGCCACCCACTCAGTGTAATGGATCTCCCTGATGAAACCCGACCGCAGCAGCTTGTTCACCTCTGCCCGGATGATCTCAATCTTCTCAGGAGAATAGCGTCTCCTTTTTTGCCTTATCGGCTTGATTCCGGGTTCAATGTTGATCCGATGTTCACACTCGGATCGATAAATCCCCGGAACATCGTCCGGGGTCCAGGCGAAGATGTCCATATTGCTCCTTAGCAATTGGACCAGTTCTTCCTCAAAGATCGGGGCCAGATGTGCCCCGATGCGTGTGACCTTGGTGGAATCATCCTCCACAAAGTTGATTGTCTTGAACCCCACGGGTTCCATAGCTTGCCTCGGGTGCGGGGGCTCTTCGAGCAAATCCACCCGAGCTCTCTTGATAGGTGCCAATGTGCGGCACGAGCTCATGTAGCACTGTCTTGCTACTTTTTGGTCCCCTTTAACAGAAATCACTCCGTGAGTGGAGGGGAACTTGAGCATCATATGGTAGGTGGAAGGGACTGCCTCATACTTACTGAGGCCAGTCCGTCCAATGGTAGCGTTGTAAGCCAGATCGACCTCAACGACTATGAACTCTAAGGTCTCCGATCGGTCCCTGCCCGATTCTCCTAGCGTGAGGGGGAAAAGTATTTTCCCGCATGGAATAACACTCCTCTGGTCGAATGACCAGAGGGTGATGTTGGCAATCGGGAGATCGTGGGCAGCGGCTCCTAGCATCTCCGCCACTTCACGCTTTATCAAGTTGCATGAAGCCCCGGTATCAACCAGAATCCTGTGAACCCGCCGATCTGCTATGATTCCAGTGATGATCAAAGGATCATCACATGGGTCGGAGACCCCTTCCCGGTCGGCTGCGGTAAAAGTAATATCTCCCCCAAAGGTGGAGGACCGCTCAGCCGACTCAAACTTCACTAGGGCTACAGATTCGGAGCTCTCGGGGAACTCCTCACGCGCTGCCCTTTTTCGGTCCCTGACCGATTCGTTAATTCTTATTCCGCCGGAGATAACATAGATGTCTCCGGCGGCCTCCCTAGGCACCTCCTGATTAGGGGGAGGTTGGGTGCCCGTTTCGGCAGGTGGGGGAGCTGGCTGCTCCCTCCTATCTCCCTCATTTCGCGGGGCCCTGCCGCCTCGGCCCCGCCATCTCCTTCTGCGGCCCTGGCCCCGGTGCTCCTGACCGGGCTGGCCCCTCTCCTGCTCGGGTTGGGGAGATCTTCGGTCTCCCGCCCGATCGTTATAATGCCGGGGCTGACCCCGATTATCCCTCCCTCTCGGCCTGTGACGATCGTCACCCTGATGGCCCGCTCGAGGGGAGTCAGCCCGCTTGCCCTTTCGCTCATCGCGTTCGGGCCTTTCCTTGTTCATTGCCGCTACTGTCTCTCGCAGTTGCGGGCATTTCAGAGTTGGGTGATAGCGGTTGTGATGCAGCTCGCAATACACCCGATTGTCCTCCTTCTTTGGAGGAGCGACCTTTTCAGCTACAGCCGCCACTTCCCGCGGCTGCTTCTTAGGGTAAGATACCCCATGGTCGCCTGCGGGATCAGAATTCCCGCCAGGCTTTCGATATCCCGCTCCCAGCGCTTCATCCACTTTGATGTACTTGTTGATTTTCTGAAGGAGCTTTCCCAAGGTGGATGGTGGGCTCTTTACAAGGCTGGCCGAAAGGCCGCAAGGTCCCAAGACCTGTTGCAGGATATCGATTTTGTCACGGAGGTCCAACTTAATACCCCGGGCGGTTCTATTGAACTTCTCCATAAAAGAGCGGAGACTCATTTTAGCCGGGATATACTTCATGTCATATAGTTCCTGCCTGCTGCGAGGCGGTCCTACGTTTGGAGCGAATTGTTCCGAGAAAGCCAGGATGAATCCGCCATACGACTGTATGGATCGGGCCGACAAGTTCTTAAACCAGGTTCGAGCATCGCCCTGCAACCCCGCCGCGAAGATGCGGCACTTCAGTGAATCAGAAGCCCGAACGGTCCCCATTCTCAGCTCAAAATCAGCGACGTGATCAATTGGATCACCGTCGCCTCGGAATACAGGTAACCCCTCGGGGTTACGGTAGTAGCGATCGGGGACTGCCGCCCAGATTTCTTCAGAGTTCGGGAGCATCAGATCTCCCAATGCGGCGGATACGCCTCCCGATTGTTGGGATGACGCCGGGGACATTTGTAGATTGTGCCACGAGTCGTCATCCTTACTTCGCTTGATCGGGGCAGCCATGGCCCAATCGAAAAGTCCCGGATTGCGCTCCAGATCAGGATCGCAATCCCTATGCGTTCGCAGGGCCTCCAACTCCCTGGTAAGCTCGTCGATGCGTCTCTGCATCTGTTCCTGGCTCGTCCCAGGGACGGGAGTTGGAGTTCTAACCGGAGGAGGCGGAGTGGATTGGTATCTCGGCCTCCTCATTGTTATCCCACGCCTGACAATCTCCTCTTCATCGGAGCTTGGCGCTTCAGGGTCGCTCTCGTACCCTCGGTTGAGCTGGAACAGGGCTTGTAATAGCCTGTGGTTCTGTTCCACTCCTCTCCGACGTAACTTCCAGAATAACTTTCCTAACAACAGCCTCCAGGTCCTGCAAGGAGAACGTTGAAGCTGGAACACTGCTGGGAAGCGTGTCACTATCGTTCGTCGAAGTCTCAGTTGTCATGCCTCTGATTATCCTATCCCGGGTAAAGACCTCAAATGGGAATTAAAACTCGTCCCCACGGACGGCGCCAAACTGTTGTGGTTTGAAAACCGGGGGTGTCAACAGTCGACCGGTTCGTTGCAAGACGAACTCGGTTGTTATTTATTTAAGTGTGGAGAAGGTTGATGATTCTAAGGCAAAGAAGACAAACAGGTTTTTAGAGTGGAAAACCTCGGAATCGAGGAAAAAACCACTTGGCTAAGGGCTAAAAGAAATGCCCTCAGCCTGTTCATCAATCAAATTAGCCATTGTACAATACATGTTATGAATAACAACGAGAGGGAAGACAATCGAAAATAAATCGAGAGCTCTATGCCAAGCTTAAGTTTCCGGGAGAAAACCAGATCGAAAACCGAGAATGAATCATCTTTCTCCTTCCCTCTGTGTCCTTTTTATACTGCCATTGTACCATGTACAGTAAGGTGTCCTTTTGCGCCTGTCCTTTGCTACTAGGTCGGCTAACGTCAGGCGAAACAGCCGCCTGAAATAGCCCTGTAGCTGCATGGCGCCGGTCCTTTCGGCGCTGCCAACCGGCTACTCTTTGGCTTCTAGCGGCTTACATCTATTGCCAAGCCATGCTACTGACCAGTTTGTCGCGGGTTTTTGTCGCGTATGACGCATGAGGATGGCCCGAAGTAGCGCCTGCAAAAAATGGACAGATCGGTCTGGGCGTATGTGGGGAGTTGGGCCCCACGGCTCGGGACCGATCACTAACTGTGACCGATCGGGTCAAGCGATATAAACAGACCCTCTGCTTACCTGGGCCTCTAAGTTCGGCTCATTTGCCTGGGCCGCCATGGCCCAGGCCGGCCCTGACCCTGTTCGAGGTATCGGGTTCCGATGATCTCATCAATATAGGTTTTTAAAAAATCATGTTTTTGTAAAGAAATACGTTTAATTGCATGTGTTTTAGTAGTATGTACCAAACAAGGTAATTGAAAGGGATGGCGGTCGGCGGCCAGATTGTAGTCATGGCGTGTTCACCTGCACCAGCCGCGTTTGTTTGGCGTGTGAGAAAAAGTCTCGAATCAGAAACATTCTTTATTAATATGGGACCCCTCCTCTCTTCTTTCCTTTTAACTGTACAATATTTCACCTTCGCCAGCTCCTACATTGTTTACTGCGGTGATGATTCCATTCTCCCGGTTATAAAAACTCGGCCTTTATATTTACACATTTCTTATATTTGTCCAAAAGCTGCGGATCTCGAATTGTTTGTTGGGTTTCTCATTCTGATGCTTAAAGTTCAATCTTCAATTCATATGATTTCTCCTCTGCTTTTCTTATTTCTCTTGTAGATTCTCATTTGTGGCGTTTTGCATTCTCTACGGAAATCCCATTATCTGTGCAGGTTAATCTTCTCTTATTGAGATAGATCCATTAGATTCCAGATTGTTTAATGTTGTTCTTGCCCAGTCATGATTCGGAATCGTAGTTGAATTCTGGATTTTGATCATGCTTTTAAAGTTTCTGGGTTTATTAAATCTGTGGAATGCCTACAAGTACAACTGATTTTTTCCATGAAGGATCTTCATCTGGATTTCATCTTCTAACCAGAGGCCCCATGGATTCCCAGACCCCTGAATTTGAACTCGAAGCCTTTCAAAAGCACGTCGCTGAGCTTTTTCAAGATCTAGCAGCAACGCAATCCTGTGAGCTTCTATCAATTGCTTGGATTCACNCCACCGGAAATAGCCCTATAGCTGCATGGCGCCGGTCCTTTCGGCGCTGCCAGCCGGCTACTCTTTGGCTTCTAGCGGCTTACATCTATTGCAAAGCCACGCTACTGACCAGTTTGTCGCGGGTTTTTGTCACGTATGACGCATGAGGATGGCTCGAAGTAGCTCCTGCAAAAAATGGACCGATCGGTCTGGGCGTATGTGAGGAGCTGGGCCCCACGGCTCGGGACCGATCGCTAACTGCGACCGATCGGGTCAAGCGATATAAACAGGCCCTCTGCTGACCTGGTCCTCCAAGTTCGGCTCACTTGCCTGGGCCGCCATGGCCCAAGCCGGCCCTGACCCTGTTCGGGGTATCGGGTTCCGATGATCTCATCAGGTATGTTATATTCTTCTTCCGATAGTGGATTTGACTGTTATGTCGATCACGTGGTTTTTCACCCGCCTTGGGTTTTCCATGTTAAACTTTCTTTTCTCATTTTTTCTTTGTGTTCTTCAACGTTGTTATTATTCTCGGGTTCTTCTAACACATCGATATTGTTCACACACTTATTTATCCCAACAATAATGATATGATATTCTTGAATGAATACATTACACCAGTTCATCGGCATAAATTTATTTGAACCAGAAGCATCATATGCATCCTTAACTGCACCAATGTTCCTTGAATTTGGTTTGGTTTGGTGGTGAAAGATAGCGAGAAGAGAAGTTGTAGTAATGATCGAGCTTGTGCTGGTTGGGGGACATGATTAGGGCACTGAAATGAGGAAGGGAAATGAAATAGAATAGTTAATTTTTATGTTTATAGGATATATAGGTTGACCTGCCAATTACACGCAAATACCTCTTCTTCCATATCCATTTTGTTTGTTTTCATTTGCAACTTCTGCATTTAAATCGTTTTACCTCAATACCTTTTCTCAATCTCTTCAACTGTACTCTCCCAACCCACTGTTATAAAATAGGACACATTGTATCAAATGCATGTTCGTATCATACATGGCGCATATTGGAATTTAAAATTTTTCATAGTCCTTAAAATTGGATCAGTAAATCCGTCAAAAAATAAATATCATAACTAAATTTCTAATAAATTTTCAATGGTTGCAAATGTCGAGATGAACTCCGAAATAAGAACATGTTTATTCTCGAAGTCTTCAAATTAGAATGATCTCTAATAAAAATTTACATGTAATCGTATCTTTACAAAGATGGAATAATATTTGTTAGAAGATTAGAATGAGAGATTCAAAAAGACTCAAGATCTAATTGCCTCTCGGATAATTTAAAGTGAAGCGGCTAGGGTTTGTAGTTCCATTCATAACTCATTTTGTCTTCTATAGTAAAAGGTAATCCATTGAAAAGTTACTCAAGCCCAATTCTTAAATAAACAATTTGTTGTGAATGTTACAAATAAGTTCACTATTGAAATTGTAGAGTCTGATCGAAATTATGATGAGAGTGTGCATAAACATGACGTATAAGGGGAGAAGACCACAACATAAAAGACTTAAACAAGTAATTTACTATGGTATCATTTTCCTATTAGAAACCAATCCAACTATCTAAATATCAATGTGGGATATTTTGACATTCCAACACACCCCTAAAGTTCAAATACCTTACAAATTTGGACTTGCGAGTTGAAAGGAACCGAACTTTCATGGTATTGATAATCAAGATTTTGATCGAACCTGGCTCTAATACCATATTTCAATTATAAAATCTGGCTGAAATTACACCGGGAGAACGAACAAGATTAAGGAAGCAAACCACACAATTAAATCGCTTGATCAAGCCATTATAGTTGAATTCCATTCTCCAACCAATATGAGACAAATTCAACATTCCATCTCAAGTACAACCATAAGGTTTGGACTTACGAAATTGAAATGAATCGAACCAGCTCCAATACCATATTGAAATTATAGAGTTTGGCGAAAATTACAATGAGAGTATGCACGGATATGACATATAATGGGAGAAGACCACACTGTTAAAAGACTTTAATAAGTCAATTACTACGATACATCTTTTCTCTTATAAACCATTCCAAACTACATCACAAATCCAATGTGGGACATTTGATATTTCAACACACCGCCTCACCTTACAAATTTAGACTTGCGAATTGAAATGAACCTGACTTTCCCAATATTAATAATCGAGATTTTCTTAACGAACAAGCTCTGATAACATGTTGAACTTATAGAGTCTGCCCAAAGTTATGACGGGGGTGTGCATGAAAATGACATATAAGGGGAGGAGACCACAACATAAAGACTTGATCAAGTCTTTTAAATGTGCGACTTCCTCCCTTAATCTCGTTCGTTCATGCTCCCCCGTCGTTATTTCGGTTAGACTCTATAATTCCAACATGGTATCGGAGTTGGTTAGGTCCATTTCAATTCACAAATCCAAACCTTATGGTTGGACTTGAAGGTGAGTGTTGAATTTGTCCCACATTGGTTAGAGAAGTGTGATTGATTATGTTTATAAGGGTGGAATGTCATCACATAAAACATGATCAAGTATTTAGAATGTGTGACTTCCTCCCCTTAATCTCGTTCGTTCACACTCTCCTGTCGTAATTTTGATCAGATTTTATAATTCCAACATAGTATCGGAGCTGGTTCGGTTCATTTCATTATCGCAAGTCAAACCTTATGGTTGTAATTGAGGGGAGTGTTAAATTTGTCCCACATTGGTTATAGAAATGATCAAGTCTTTTACATTGTGGTCTTGTCCCCTTATACGTTACATCCGTGGACACTCCCATCATAATTTCAACCAAATTCTATAATTTTAATATGGTATCAGAGCGAGGTTCGGTTAAAATCCTGATTATCAATACCGGAAAAGTACGGTTCATTTCAATTCGCAAGTCCAAATTTTATCACAATACTAATGTGGGATATTTTGACATTCCAACACACAACTCAAGTTCAAATACCTTATTAATTTGGACTTGCGAATTGAAATTAATAAGACTTTCCTGATATTGATAATAAGGATTTTGACCGAACCTAGGTCTCATACCATATTGAAATTATAAACTCTGTCCAAAATTATGATCAGAGTGTGCATAGATATGACGTATAAGGCGAGGAGACCACACCGTTAAAAGACTTGAACAAATCAATTATTATGATACTCATTCCCTCTTATAAACCATTCCAAATTACATCCCAAATCTAATGTGACATTTGATACTTCAACATTCCCCATAATCAAGGATCTCATATTTGATTATATCAACTACTTTATTTTACAAATAATTTCTTTCATAAACAACTTAGAATGAATGAGAAATTAAGTGGAAACTATTCAACGAAATATTTATCATGATTAAATTGAAAAAAAATCATTTTCTTCATTTAAATCATAGAAATTATTATATCTTGTTGAATTGAACATTTTAATTCAATTAAGTTATACAACATAACTTCCGGCATCTCTTTTAACCATCTGATCACTTTTGTGTGTGACCCATTAGATTTTCAATAACAATGGTCGTAATTAGAATATTAGATAAATTAAACTTTTAAATTATCTCTAGCATTGTATGGTACATGGCAGAATGAAGTATTAGATTCTCTATCACAAAAAGAATATGTTACACTTTACAATTATGTTTATTAGACTCTTTATTTATAGAGTCCTAATTATCATCTAATTTAACAAATATCTAACAAATATTCTATAATATTTTATTTCGGAATTTGATTGTGTCTTCTATATATGTAGCTAACAAGATATATTACCATATTTTCTATTCAATATGTAAACAAAAAGATACACCGATTCAAGTCAAATATGACCGCTATCAAATAGAATTATCACAATCACCCGATCGGTATCCTTGATTTGTCATCAGGGTCGATCAACCCGATCAGCATCATCTCTCCATGTAATTTTTCTCCAAGTCGGTCTTCTACGGCGATCGACAATAGCCCTTGATACCTTTAATCGCTCATGGTGATGGACCAAGCCGAGTTTTCCAGACTAAGTGTATTTGATCTACCAAATCAGTCATACCCGTCGACCGGGCTTTTCGACTATGAATCGACCTCCATTCCTAACATTCTCCTACTTTGAATTCGATGATTTTTCATACTACTTAGGTAGTTCGACCGACATGTATGCATTGACATGATCCCTTTGAGAGTTGAACAACTCAACCTCCGACCTTCGAGGTTATTGCCCACCATCTAAGATCCCTATTTGCCAATTTACTTGGTGAACCAAGTTAGGACATAGGTCTTATCTTAACCGAAGTGACAAAACATATCATACAAAAAATAGAAAAAGATAAACTGAAAAGACACAATAGGAATAAAATGTATTATTTAAATAGGTAGATTTGTTGAAATCTTTTGAGAGCATTTTCATGAAAGTTAAAGCTAGGAAGATGTAAAATCTTAAAGTTTAGGCCAAACGAAACCTATCATGCAAAAAATAACATTATCTATCCAATTATGCAATGAACAAACTAGATTTCTTAAAGCCAACTACGTAGTTTTTTTAGTTAAATATTTTGAAAATTTTGTAGTTAACAATGATCAAACCATTATCAGGATTTTTATAATTATATAGGATGCAAAGGAGCTCAACCAATTTAAGTGTTTGTAAGTGTTGTGGTTTAAAAGACATGTGTACCAACAGTCAACATGTCAGAGATTATCATAGCCTTTTTGAGATTTGTTTAGATTGGGGGAGCGATAATGAAAATACAAATAAAACACTGAATAAGCGATTTAACGTGGAAATACTCTGAGAAAGGGGAAAAAACTAACTAGTTAAGAGTAAGAATACGCTTAGCCGAATTCATTAATAAAACAATGAAGGTTACAACGAAATACAGGCTAAGAAGATGACTAAGGGAAAAAATGAGAGCCAAAGTGACGTTAGTGTATGGTTGCACGCGTGAAAAAGGGTCCTTTCGAGCTAGCAATAATTGTATTTATAGAGGGAATCGTGTGTGGAAAACGCTCTGTAACCGATCCATAGGATCGGTTCCTGAAGCACTTGAAGGCCAGAGTCAGCATAACCTTGGGTCATGCCGATTAAATGGGCCTTCAGGCTTCCTTAGTTGCGTGGGCCTTCGGGCCTTGTTATCTTAAGTGGACCGAATTAATGCCAAGTTTTGGATCTTGGGTCTTGCAGGTTCGTCTCTTGTCACTTGGGCCTCCATCAGTTCGGAGTGCCGGGCTTGAGAGCTCTCATCAGTAAGATTTGAGATCGAATCGAAAGACACAATGTTCTGTTCGAGTTCAAAAACTAAGGAATTCATGATTTGTGGAGCTTTAGTTAAATTGAGTTTGAGTTCGACTTGTAAAGAATTCCTAACAAAAAGTGTCGAATTGATCCATGACCGTGACAACGAGAGTTTAGTATGGAATTGTGTATGTGGGATTGGCACAAGACAAAAGACCGATCGATTAGATGTTTGTAGAATGACAAAAGTGTCCGAAGAGGCAAGATTAAAGGAGGATTGTGAAGATGTGAGAAAACCGACATTGTAAGTTTATTGGAACACCCACTAAGGTGGATCTGCCGAAGAGGGCATCTCACATGTTTTTACTAATTAAGTGCTAGTTATCGAACTAATTGGGTTTACACTACAAATCATGATAGGGCATCTCGACAATTTGCAATAGGCTATCAAGAGTCACGATAAGCTAACGAGAGTAATTGCTTAAACATGATGGTGTTATGGCTATTGAATACATGCCAATAAGAACACCAGAATTTAATGAGGTTCGGCAAAATTATGCCTACGTCATCGAACACTACCAAAGTGTAATATTTCTTTATGATTAAGAAATATTGCAACCTAAGAAAGAAGAAATCAAAACAAGGTTGCAATTGAGAAGGGGAGAGTTCTCCAATTACAAGTCTTGTGCTATGATTTTGGGATGATTTCTTTTGAAGATGATAATGTCATTTTATAGGCAAATTCTCCAATATGAACACATGTGTGAACATAGAAATCTATCTTTGATTTTTCTTTCTAATGTCAGCAAACCATTAGATTAATAATTTCATTTATCATGTGTTGTTGACTATTCAAACTTCATCATTTTCAATTCTATTAGTCAATATTTCAAATCTCCACCTTGGCTAATTTCCAATTTTCAATCTTTCTCCCAAAACCTTGATAGTGTCTGCCAGTGCGCTTTAAGTGCCACCTCAATTGACATTAATCAAGTCTAAACAATGTTTGAACTTGACTGATGCCACAACTTTGGTCAACATATCTATAGGATTATCGATAGTCTTGATTTTCTAGATTTGAATTTTTATTTTCTCCAAAATATCCTGAATAAAGTGATATCGAACATCGATATGCTTCGTCCTTGCATGATAAACTTGGTTTTTAGCCAAATGAATAGCACTTTGATTGTTACAATGCACATATATATTCTGCTGCTTGAATACAAGTTCACCCATCATCCCATGCCAAATTGCTTCCTTTACTGCTTCTGTAGCTGCCATCCACTCTGCGTCAGTGGTAGACAAAACAACCGTAGACTGTAAAGTAGACCTCCAACATTCCGGTCCTTTTGTAAGAGTAAACAAATAACCAGTAGTAGATCAACGCTTATTCAAATCACCAGTATAGTCAGAATAACAATATCCAACTATCAATTCACGAATTGCTTCATCCTGCTCAAATATGATACCAACCTCTAAGGTATTAAGTATGTACGTTAGAATCCATTTAACAACCTCCAGAGCATCTTTCCGGGATCATGCATGTATCAACTCACCATACTCATAGCATGTGAAATGTCAGGTCTCGTACATGCCATGACATACATCAAACTACCAACAACACTGGCATATGGCACCTTTGACATATATTCTCGATCTTCAATCGTCTTTGGAGATAGAGAGTACAAAGATTAAAATGAGGTGCCAATGGGTTGTTGATAGACTTCATCTTATCATTAATGTTAAACCTATTATGCACCCTTTTCAAATACTGAATTTGAGTCAAACTTACTCTCCCCAATTTTGATCTCTTGTTATCTCCATACCGATAATCTTATGTGCTTCGAAAAAGATCTTTCATATCAAATTCTCTTTTAAGTTGATTCTTCAGTTGCTCAATTTCTTCAATATCTTTTGAAGCTATTAGCATGTCGTCAACGTAAAGGAGCAAGTATATAAAAGATCCATCTTGTAGCTTGCGTAGATAAACACAATGATCGTTCTAACTTCTAGTATATCTTTATGTCAGCATAAACTTGTCAAATCTCTTGTACCATTGTCTTGGAAATTGATTCAACCCGTACAAAAATTTTCAAGTTTGCAAACCAAATCTTCCATACTAGCAACCTTGAACTCATCTGGTTGAGTCATACATATTTCCTCGTCCAAATCACCATGCAAGAATGTAGTCTGCATATCCAGTTGAACTAGTTCTAAATCCAACTGGGCCACCAAAACCAATAAAATTCTAATAGAAGAGTGGTTCACAAATATCATTTGGATTGACAACAATGAGGAATTTTATTAGAATAAAATTCTAATAGGAGATGTTTCATGCGATGAGTCACAAATGATATTTCTTCATAGAGTGGTTCACAAATAAAATTCTAATAGGAGACAATACCTCATTGTAGTCGATTTCTTCCTTTTGATCATATCATTTAGCTACCAATCTTGCTTTGTATCGTATGTCATTATTGTTTGGAAATCCTTCTATCGTTGCAAATACCCATTTGCATTCAATTGCCGTCTTTCCTTGTGGTACATGAGTCAACTTCTATGTTTGATTCTTATCTAATGACTCAATTTCGTCAAGCATGACCTTCCTCCACTCCGTATCTTGTGAACTTTATACAACTTCACAAAATGAGATAGGAATATCATCTTCAATTCCATATGCATATGCCACGACATTGGCATAACTAGAAGGTCTTGCGATTTTTCGTTTTTCCTTTCTCAATACAATCGGTAAATCTTGAGTTCTTGACTCATCGCTGGTGGATGTTTCATGCGGATTGACTTCAAGCGTCGAATCCGACTTTGTGGATTCTTCAAATAATGTTGGATCTACAATTTTGCTTAATAACTCCACTTGTTTTGGTGTTTCCTCCACCTGTCTCGGAGTACTCTGATTTGGCTTACAAACTCCCTTATTCAACATTGGAGATTCATCAAATATCACGTCTCTGCTAAAGATGATTTTTTTTTATCTCTGGGCACCATAGCCGAAAGCCTTTAACACCAGAAGTCATTCCCTTGAATAACACCTTCTTTGCTCTTGGATCCAACTTAGACTCTTTCACGTGATAATAAGCATTACATCCAAACACGTGTAATGAATCGTAATCCGTAGCAGGCTTCCCGAACCACTTGTCCATTTGTGTCATTCCATCAATAGCAGTTGAAGGTAGACGATTGATGATATGACATGCATATGTCACCGCTTCAGCCCAGAATTGTCTTTCCAATCCATCATTCGATAGCATGCATCGAACTTTCTCAAGCAAAGTTCAATTCAACATTTCTGCAACTCCATTTTGTTTTGGTGTATTCCTTACCGTGAAGTGACGAACAATCCCCTCATCTTTGCAAAATTTATCAAACATCACATTCTTGTATTCTATATCATTGTCCTTTCGGAGAACCTTAAGTTTTCTGTCTGTTTGATTTTACATCTTCTTCTTCCATGAAGTGAAGATTCCAAATACTTCGTCTTTAGACTTCATAGGAAATACCCAAACTCTCCAGGAAAAATCATCAATAAAGGTAACATAGTATGAGTTACCTCTCAATAAAAGTTTCTTTGAAGGGCCCATACATCTGAGTCGATGTATTCCATAATACCCTTGGTATTATGTTTCTCATTTCCAAATTTTTCCTTCGTCTTTTTCCCTTCGATACAATGTTTGCAAAAATCCAATTCGTAGGTACCCACATCTGTCAATAATCCTTGCTTTGATAGAACTTCCAATGATTTTTTACCTGCATGTCCCAACCGCATATGCCATAACTTAGCTATTTCTTTCCTTTTTTCGGATGCTACTGTTGTTGTCCCAAAAAAAGTATTAATATGATAGTAATACAAATTATTGCTTCCTCGAATTCCTTTCATCACCATGCGAGCTCCGGTTATGACCTCCAATACTTCACTCTTCATGGTTATGGTAAAGTCTTTCATTGACAATACTCCCAAAGAAATGAGATATTTTGCCAAGCTAGATACATATCGGATGTTGGTCAACCTTCTGTGTGATCCATCATTATTTTGTAGTCAGACTCAGCCAATTCCATTGGTGACACATGGATTGTTGTTTCCTGTGTACACAATTTCTCCCTCTTGTTCTTTGAGATCATAGAACCAGTCACGATGAGGACCCATGTGGTGACTACAGTCTGAATCCAAAATCCATGTTCTTAAATTGTTGTTCGATGGAATAACAGCCAAAGAAATGTCTGAGTCGTCATCATACTCAGCTACATTTGAATCGGCGATAACTTTTCCTTTTCCAGATTTGGCCAAGTTCTTCAGTTTGAGACAATCTTTCTTCCAATACCCTTTTTCCCGACAAAAGGCACATTCATCCATTTTCGGTTTAGCTTTGGAGTTCATTTTCTCCTTTTTCTTGTACGTACAAGTAGAGCTTCAATATCTACACTTGTATTTGACTTTTATTTTTTTCGCATTTCGTAGCTGTGTAGCGCACTACATACTTCCTCAAGAGAAAGTTCCTCATTTTTATGTAGAAGTGTAGTCTCAAGGTGCCCGAACTCACTCGGAAGAGATCCCAACAATATCAATGCCAAATCTGTTAGGAATAAAGGTCGGGTGATAGTCGAAGGACTTGATCGGCGTGGAAGACCGACCGGGGGAAACCTAACAAGAGACGGTGATGTTGATTGACTTGATGGATCTCGTCGATCTATTAAAGATATCAATCAGACCATTGAGATGAGTCTATTTGATAGCGGTGGAATTATACATGGATCGGGATTCAAGAGTGTTGATGGGGAAATATATTTCCTTAATTGACCCATGAAATATATGGAATAAAATATTGAGATATATCTTGTTGTTTGCATATATGGAAGAAGATATTGAAATATATATTGTTGGTTACATATATATGGAAGAAGATATGAAGATATATTCTGCAAGTGATATATATGGAAGAATATATGCAAATATATCTTGTTAACTAGATAAATGGAAGATACGGTCAAAGATATAGAAATAAAATATTGTAGAATATTTTGTAGAATATTTCCTAGATTATATCCTAGTTTAGACTCTATAAATAGTGGCCTCATGAAGACAATTGTAATCATTCAATCAATAGTGTGGCATATTGTATCAATATTCTTCTTGTTATAGTGAGTTCACGATCGAGGTTTATCGATCACATGGTTTTCCCGGTTTTGGGTTTCCACGCTAAATCTTGTGTCTTTTACCTTTCTTCATTTACATTCAGTTCTCATCGCATCAATTCAATCCGACCCCAGATAACGAGAATTCTTTTCTTCTCCGAATGAGGGAATTTTCCCAACAATTGGTGGTGGCTATGGGGTCCCGTGGGGTAGGTGGTGACAAATCGTGGTGATGGGGGAATACCAAGTGATCTCGAAGATGTTTGAATGTGACGACTATCGGTATTGGAAGATGCAGGTTGTAGGAGCTCTACGACGACATGCTCTCGGAGCGGCTCTGAAGAAGGATAAACCGAAAGAGATGATTGATGCCGAGTGGTCGAGAATCGACAAAAAGGCTCTCGGGTTCATGGTGGAGACTTTAACGAGAAATGTTGCCTTTAACGTTTCCGATAAAACCACTACGTACGGGATGATGAAGGTGATTGAGGATATATATGCAAAGCTGACATCAACAAATTTAGTGCACATTGCAAAAAAACTTTACACCTTGAAGATGGCCGAAGGTGGCTCAGTTTCCAAACACTTGAACGAGTTCAATAATCTTGTCTGACAACTTGCATCGACGGAGCACGAAATAAAGGATGATCAATTGGCAGTCCTTTTACTTGAAACATTTCCGGACAGTTGGGGGACCACGGTTGACGTGATCAGTAGCTAACCGGGTAAGTTAAAGTTTATCTACGTGTGGGATCGGTGGATCAGTGAGGAAGTGCGGAGATCCAATCGTGAATGCAGTGACCCTGCTGCTTTGACAACATAGTCGAGTTGGTATAATAACCGATAGGGTAAGGGAGGACTTGATGGCGATGACGATCGGGAGGATAGGTGGAAGGGAAAGACTTGGGTGAAGTCTAAGTCACGTGGCGAACCAGAGTGTTGGAATTGGGGAGCGAGAGTGCAAGGAGAAAAAAATAGATGTATTGACGTCGGTTTCCGAGATTGATGATGTACTGGTTGTGTGCATTGAGAGTCCAATCTAGTCATGGGTATTTGACTAGGGAGCATCGTTTCATATTTTATCTGATAAAAGTATATTCGTTAATTTTGCGGGCTGAAATCATGGAAAAGTCTATTTGGCGAACGGGAAAGCGCTTAAAATTACATGTCGCAGAGACATACCGATCACTTCTAACAGTCACAGTTGGTTGTTAGAGGACGTAATGTATATTCCCGGTCTTAAGAATTATTTGATTTCGATCGGCCAACTTGTCGCAAAGGGGTATCGAATGACTTTTGGAGGCGGATGTTTTAAAGTGTCGAAGGTATCGATGATCGTGGCTAGGGGAGTTAAGTCTGGAAGTGTGTATGTGGGGATCAGCACCATGACGGACCGATCGGGTATCACAAAACGCAAGACTAAACAAGGACACATTCGAAATCGACACAAGGGTGAAGATGCGCTAAAACTAGCATTGTCGAGTGGGAGTGAAACTTCGGCTAAGGTGGATTGTTTGGAGAGGCCTTTGAGAAAATCAACCGATGAGATCGGTGATAGCAAGGTTGATCGGTCGGAAACAGATCCGGGTATGGTCGATCAGACGGCAGATCGAAATACAGGGGAACCGTTAGCTTTTGCGGTTATGCAATGGAGGGCAAGGAAAGCTTCCGAGGAATGGGAGTTCGCCCTGAAGGACGAGGTAAAGTCCTTGGCAGCCAAGACTTCAGTTTGAAGGAAGTTGACAAGTTTTCTTTCTTCGGTTAAGTTAGGGCTGGGGCATGCTCTAACTTGGTTCACTTGTTGATTTGACGAACGAGGACTTTCGAGGGTGGGCACTAACCTCGAAAGTCGGAGGCGAGAGTTATTCAACTCTCAAATGGCATCATGTCGATGCATAAGTGTCTCGCGGACTACCTAAGAAGAATGAAGGATCACCCAACTTCAAGTGTGAGATTGTTAGGAATGGAAATCGGGTAATGGTTGAAGGACTTGATCGGCGTGGAAGAACGACCGAGGGAAACCTAACAAGAAGCAGTGATGTTGATAGACATGATGGATCTCGTCGATCTATCAAGGATATCGATCAGACGATTGTGATGAGTCTATTTGATAGAGGTTGAATTAGACTTGGATAGAGATTCAAGAGTATTGAAGGGAAAATATCTTTCCTTAATTGACTCATGAAATATATGAAATAAGATATTAAGATATATCTTTTTGCTTACATATATATGAAAGAAGATATGAAGATATATTTTGCAAGTGATATTTATGGAAGAATATATACAAATATATATTGTTAACTAGATATATGGAAGATGTGATCAAAGATATGTAAATATAATATTGTAGAATATTCTGTAGAGTATTTCATAGATTAAATCATAGTTTAGACTCTACAAATAGTAGCCTCATGAATACAATTGTAATCAATCAATTAATCATTCAATAGCGTGGCATATTCTATCTATATTATTCTTGTGATAGTCAGTTCACGATCGAGGTTTATCAATCACGTGGTTTTCGCAATTTTGGATTTCCACGCTAAATCTTGTGTCTTTTAACTTTCTTCATTTACATTCGGTTCTCATTACATCAATTTAATCCGATCCCGGATAACATGAATTCTTTTCTTCTCAGAATGAATGAATTTTCCCAACAATATCGTCATCTCCAAACTCCACATCCACATTCATCAAGTCTGAAACTAGTTGATGGAACATAGCAATGTGATTATTTAAAGCTTTGCCCACAACATAAGTAAACCGATACAACCTCCTCTTTAGATGAAGCTTATTTTGGATATTTTTCTTCAAGAATTGATCCCCTAAAGAACTCCATAATTTTCAACAGAAGTCTCTCTAGAAAACTTGTACTTCAATTGTTTCGAGAGTCATGATCTTATGTTTCCACAAGCTAAACGATTCAGCATCAACCAATCTAATCCTTCATTTCTCCCGGCTTTGATTTTATATGGCAATATCAAGATCTAGCTGAAATAGTATATCTTAAACTTCACTTTGCCATATTCCAAAGTGACTAGATCCATCGAAAATCTCCACCACAAGCTTCGACTTTTTATACTTGGTCTTACCATGGTGGTATGACCCGCTGGTATAACATCATTAGCATACTCCATTTATTATAAAATAATTAATAACAACGGCAATGATAATCAAATGCGAAAGTGTAACTTTTCTGATGTGGAAGATTAGTCTAGCTGCAACCACATAACATATTCTTATAACCTTGCTTCGATACCAATTGTTGCTAAAGCGTGATGTTGTTATGACTATTGAATAAATACATGCGAATAAGAACACCAGAATTTAACGAGGTTCGACAAAATGATGCCTACGTCCACAAACACTACCAAAGTGTAATATTCTTTTATGATCAAGAAATTTTACAACCCGAGAAAGAAAAAATCAAAACATGATGCAATTGAGAATGAGAGAGTTCTCCGATTGCAAGTCTCTTGTTATGATTTTGAGATAATTTCTACTGAAGATGATCATGCCCTTTTATAGGCAAATTCTCAGATATGAACACATGTGTGAACATAGAAATCCATCTCTGATTTTTCTTTCTAATGTCACCAAACCATTAGATTAATGATTTCATTTATCATGTGTTATTGACTTGTCAAACTTCATCATCTTCAATTCAATTCGCCAATATTTTAGTAAGTTGATTGGAACACCTAATAAGGTGGATCGGCCGAGGGCATCTCACATGTTTTTACTAATTAAGTGGTACTTATCGAACTAATTGGGTTTTTGCTACGAATTGTGATAGGGCATCTTGACAATTTGAAATAGGCTATCGAGAGTCGCGATAGGCTAACGCGACTCTCAATAGACTATCGTGAATTGCACACCCAAATTTTTTGTATATGTTTATTTTTTATTTAATATTATTATTTTAAGTTAATCCATATGTACTACACGAATAAGAAAAAAATGACATGTAAAACAATGACTAAGTTATGTATTTTACATTATTTTAAGTTATTTATGGAGTTGACCAAAACATATTTTATACCAAAATAGTAGCAATGTTGTATTTAAAAAGATAAAAATAGTCAAATAGATTCTAAAACTGATATCAACATCTTATACGCCTTATATTTTCCTCAAGCACACGGTGACCCGAGTGCCGCATGTCCACCTAGTCTCAATCGAGGGAATACCTAGGTATTGTGGCATATTATGCGAGGAGGATATTCCATGTGACATTGAAACCTAAAATGATGTAGGTTTCTACTCGATAGACTAATAAAAATACCACATCATCAACATCTACTATGGTGTAAAGGGTGGGAGGTGTGGAACGTGAGCTTGAGAGGAGACTTGGCTAGGATACGGAGGAGTGCTAAAACCAAAAGATGATGTACGTACACTCTAGTGGACGGGATATCTATAGCGGGCTCGTTGTCAATTGGTAGTACGTTGTTATTTGATTTTTTTCGTCTATTACCTAGAAATGAATTATATCAAATATATAACTTAATCAATCTTACATATCTATTTTGTTTTTTATTCGGGTAGTGATTCTGAGTTAATATTTAATGAAAGAATTAAACATATATGAAATTTGGTAGATTCACTAAAGTTTACCGCAATCGGTAGTACAAAAAAAATACAATTAAAATCTATAATATTTGTGGGTTATCCTTTCTTTTTCCCTAGATTATGGGGGAACCCCACAACGCTTATGGGCAAGGGAGCAAACCAGAGAAGAAGAAGGCGGACAAAACGCAGTTGTGCCTCATAGTGACGAAGTACGAATGGTAAAATTGAATCACAATCAACAGCTTATCTCGAGCCGTTTAGTGTTTTCAATGCATATATCAATTCTTCATAGGCTATTTCGAATGGCCCAAAACATGTCATTCTACATAGTCAATCTAGAACGGAGACAAGTTCTAGCATCCTATTTTAATCGGTAATATAAGTGGGGATTCCCCATAGCGACTTTCTAAAGTTCCCACATTTTCCTATTATGAGGGAAGTCTATCTTGAGATGTTTTGGGCATTGATATAATGTGTCCAAAAACGGCGGATACATGGCATATACCGCACACATGATGTTAGTTGGATGCAATGGGCAATGCATCCTATATTGACCAAAAGGAAGTATAAAACGCATGGTTTGTGAGTTCTCTGGTACGCCAATACGGTCAAAAGACCTTTTACGAAAGCAAGTCGCATGTTTCCTTCCGGCTATGCTACTAGTTGCTGATTGGTGAAAAGTATTGTTTATAATGGATTTTGCTTTCGATTTTGAACGAGTTTTATATTATTAATATAAAATAATAATATTAAATAAAAGAATTAAACGAAATTTAGTATAATCACTATAGTTTACTGCAATCTGTAGTAAAATATAATACAATTAAAATCTATAATATTATGAGAGACCTTTCTTTTTCCCTAGATTATGTCAGTCTGTTTGTGGATCTTGAAGATATATTCTTCATTAAATACCTCCTGAATTTTCTGCCTTTTCTCCGTGTTCCCAATAGATTCCTACTTTTCAGCATCATAATCACAATGAGCTGCAATGGCTGCCGAGTTTTGCGTAAAGGTTGCTCTCCTGACTGTACTCTTCGACCATGTCTTAACTGGATCACCTCTCAAGATTCCCAGGCAAACGCCGTCGTCTTTCTTGCTAAATTTTACGGCCGCGCCGGCCTTGTGAACCTCATCAACGCCGGCCCGGACAATCTTCATCCAGGTAAGAGTACAATGCATTTCAGAAGTTTTGAATTCTATTTTTTTTACAGATTCTGTTTTACCGTTTCTTCAGAAATTTTCAAATCTTTATTGTATGAAGCTTGTGGGCGGATCATAAATCCAGTGGATGGAGCCATTGGATTATGGAGCTCTGGCGAATGGGCTCGGTGTCAAGCTGCCGTTGATTCCATACTCAGCGGCACTCCTCTCATAACGCAAGAGAATGCCACAGTTCACGGCTGTGACATGCGCCGCATCCCCGTCGGTCTTCGCCGCATCAAACGGTCAACAGCAGCAAGTTCCGTGGCTCCCAGTATAAAAAACGAAGTGCCGGAAAAGTTCACAATCACGGGGTGGAAATGCGAAACGGATAACATGAAGAACTTCCGTTTCTCCGGCGTTGACGGTTCTTTCTCCGCACGGTGTGGCGCCACAGTGCCACTGTTTTTCCATGAAAACGAAGAAGAAGCTCCACCGTGTGAGATGGGGCTGGAGTTAACTCTTGGCCGGAAAAAAATGTCCGGAAAAAAATGAGATCGATCATCCTTCCCGGCAACAAGAAATCACAGATCCAAAGTTCTCTCTTTTTTCCTTTAATTTCTTATTCCTCTGTCAGATTAGATGCTCTCATTTGTTGTTGCATTATTCTAATTTCGCAATTTAATCATTTGATGACCTACTTTAATTCAATATTATCTATTCAATTAATAAACCCGTAATGGGATCCAACGTTTCTATCATAATTTTTTGAACTAAATTGATAGTTGTATAGAAAATATATTCAAGTGTTCTAACTCTATTATTGAACCAATTCACAATAGTTTTCAAATAAATTCAAAATACATAATAAGTTAAATATACTCAACCATTTCTCTCAATTTTCAATATCGCTAAACCACATTAATCTTGTGTTTTTGTGTCTATATTAAAATAAAATTGAAGGAAACTCCACTTCGTGATCCCAATTCCCATTTGTTATGTTAGTGCAAGTATACAACTAAAAGCATAATTAAATCCACCTTTAACTAATTGTCGTGGGATCCACTTTTATGGGATTTGTCTAAAATAAGAAACTGGACCACGTGCTATATAATACAAAAATAAGAGATTCTTTTGTATAACAACTAGCCAGCCTTGCTGTTTCTGTTGGCAAATACAACAATCAGTTCAGTGACAAACGAGTTGGGTACCAACCCCGCGGATCCAGGATACTTGAATTAAGTCGATGATAAAATAATATACTGTAATTAATAAATCAAAATTTGATATTATAAAGAGGTTTAATTCAATTTTAGTAACTCAAATTACACATGATGTCATTTTGATCCTTCTATTTTGAATAATGTTGGAAAAATTCATCTGTGAGAAGAATTTCTTTTGTCGAAGGCATGATCGAATTAATAAAATAAGAACCACACGTAAATAAAAAACATAGAAGATATAAGATTTAGCAT
Source organism: Utricularia reniformis (assembly GCA_009725065.1). Lineage (NCBI taxonomy): Eukaryota > Viridiplantae > Streptophyta > Magnoliopsida > Lamiales > Lentibulariaceae > Utricularia > Utricularia reniformis. The sequence continues at coordinate 341,636 of RWGZ01001702.1, read as the reverse complement.
GAAAATCTAAAAAGGGGATAAAAACATTATCGATAAACATCGATCGTTAATTTACTTTCACAAAAAGATTATAAAACAATATGTTACTCCTTTGAATTGTGTACCTAAGACAATCTATTTCTAGGGATCTGACTATGATCCAACTAGGAAAAATGTAGGTAAATAGTCGATAGTATTTGGACCATATATTCTAAATATATACTACACGTATATTTCATTGCATCTTCCATAAATGTATCCAATAGGATGCATCGACAAATCTTCTTCCATATATTTCGTGGGTCAGTTAAGAAAATAATCTTTCTCTTTCGACCATCTCATATCCCAATTCAAGTCGAATACGACCACTATCAAATAGATTCATCACAATCACCTGATCGGTTCATTAGAGCAATCAAGAAGATCAACATCATCTCTTCATGTTAGGTTTCTCACGGTCGGTCTTCCATGCCGATCTACAGGTGCTCTTTGCAGCTCTAGTCGGTCAAGAAGACTGACCAAACAAAATCTTACGTACTAAATGTATTTGATCTCCCCGTTCAATCATAAAAACCTTTCGAGTATCACACGACCTCAATTCCTAACATATAATGCACTCCTAAATTCAAATTACACATTGTGTGATTTTTCCTGCCTCGATTTTGAATAATGGACTACATGTACCTAAATCGATTTGTATATAATAACCAAAATACTCTTGAGATATTTCCAAAAGTCATGGCAATGTGCCCCTATGACTCTGTCACACACTCAAATTCTAAGTGCATATTAAGACTAATGTTCCAACGCATTAGATTCCTAACTCTTCACTATATGAGTTATCTTTAAATCTCTATGTGTGCATTCCGACACCTCGTTATACTTGTACTCGTACTCTCCATCCGTGCATTCTGACTCCGCAATATATCGACCATCCCTAAATCCTCGATTCAAAAACCTCTCGAGTCAAGTCGAGCCGATCAATGCTATAGTTCAAATATCTAACGAACCAAACAAAACCATTGGATGAGCTAAACCTCGAATTACATATCATATATATATATAATTATTATATTCAATTTATATTATATATTATTTATTATTAATTCAAACTCGAGCTAAACCTCAATCAAACCAAACATCGATAGATTTTTAGTTTTCAAACCCAAACATAACTCAAACTTAACCTTGTCAATTTCAAGTCGAACTCAATCATTTTAAAACAAGTAACGCTGATTTCAATTTGTTTACACCTTACTCCAGTGGTGACTTGCCTACCATAAACCCTTTGTGTGTGATATTGTCTTGCATAAAAAGTTAAAATTAAACATTTGATGAACATTTTTTGTTTGGTGATTTGTTTATATATGAGTTTAAGCATAAAATGTGGTTAATTGAACGACTTTAATTTTGTAAATGTCCTAGGAGTATTTTGATCATTATGTACTAAAAGTGACACAATTGCACAAATTAAGGGAAACATAGTGCATTATTCGAAACCAAGGGACAAAAATTGACAATATGTGTAATTTGATTGGCGAAAATTGAATTAAATCTATTATACATATATATTTCCAGGGTCAATACATGAAACGTTTAAAATTGAAAATGATCAATCTATCATTTGAGAAATTTAATTACTCTTATTGTTAATGCATGAATTAAGGACGACGGGTCGGAACCGGACGAGTCGAATGTATTAATTATCGATCGGAAATTTCCAGAGACTAGTGATCGACATGTAAGTCGCAAGGACCAATCGGCAGTCCCATAAGCCGATTGGTAACCAGAGATGTCGATAGTTGCAGGTGATGATCGACATATAGTTGCCCGGTCAACAAGGACGGTGATATGATCGACAGAAATGTGCATAATGTCAACAATGGATGCGTCATGTATCTCAAACTTTTTGTATTAATAGTCATATTAATTAGCTCGAGTGACGGCTGATGAGACATGGAAAGATTACAATTAGATTTTAATATTTTTATATTCAATCTTAACCTCTATAAAAGGGAGCAGAATATGTAGAGGAGGATAAGTCCAACGGGAGATAACAACACCAGCATCCATAGCTATAAACTCTGGTTGAATTTGTATTATGTACTTATCTTTTGTGTTAGTGATATTCTCTCCTGGATTCGGTGCCCCATGAGTTTTCCTCTCGGAACTCGGGTTTCCCACGTATATTCTTCGTGTTTTCCATTACGACAACCGGTTACCAGTGGTTCTCACACACAATACATCGTAATATTAAGGAGTATTATTTTCACCCTTGACATTTGACGCCGTCCGTGAGGACCGAGCCGGTAAACCTACTAAGAAGTTGTATCTGCTAGTTTCTATTTTTTTGCGTATTCTAATGGAAAACCCATAATATGTGGAGGCAATGGAAGCAAAGAACCAGCGAGAATCACATAACAACATTGTGGGCAGAGATGTGATTACCATGAACCCGCAGTCCTTGTTAAAACTGATGGAAGAAATGGTTAGAGACCTTCGCCAATCGATTTTGGCCTTAGGACAAAAATCATTGGCTCAGCCACATGTTCCGAATCTCCCAGAAGACAATCCAGTCAAAGCATGGGTGGAGGACGATCTCCTTGTAAACTAGAGTTCTGATGTGGAAGAAATTTTCGGTCGACATACGCAAAATGAGTTGCCCCGATCGATAGTCGATAAAGACCAGACCCGTTTTGAGGAGATGTTGGTAGAACTTGACGCCATCAAAAGTTGTCGACTGGGGCTTGATGTCGACCGTCGACCAGCTTTTATCCATGAAGCAATGGATCAACCCATTAAGCGAATCATGGGAAAAGATTTTCTGCTGGATCTAGAGGATGCCTATCAGAATCCCAATACAGACAATGTAGTTTTTACGTTGCTTAAGCTTCGTTTGCACCAATTTTCAGAACGCATCATGAATGCCGCGCCCGAACGCTCATTTTGAGTGCCTGGCGGAATGCCAACACTGGAACTACGGATGGGGACGGTCTGAGCAAGTGATGCCATCATGTACAAGATATTTGCAGCCACTCTATAGAAATATGCAAAATCATGTATCAAAAACTTGCCTTGGGGTCGGTAAGTTCTTTTGAAGATTTCGCCATATTATTTACTGAGCAATTTGCTCCCAACTTCGGTCTACTGAGTAGCAAGGCGGAACTTTATGCTCTCAGGTACACCATTGGAAAAAATACTTTGAGATAGTTAATCAAAAGTTCAATCATGTAGCTAGAGGGATCAAGATGGATCACAATGAAAAGTTGAATATATTGCAACAGGTGCTAGGGTCATGTGGACTTTCCACTAGCCTTATTAAGAATCCTCTCACCTCTTTGGGACAACTGACCCAAAAAATCAACAAATATATAAATGTGGAGAAAACTATGACTGCTTTACATGGAAAAAGAAGCCTGCAGTGGCAAAACCTGTAGAAATAAAATCCATACATCGGATAGAAGATGCAGGGAAGTGAATTCGTGCCAAACCCGGGGTACGGATACTGTGAATCAAAGGGTATGTTGTGAATTACACAAATCTACTGATCACTCTACAACTGAATGCAATATCATGGGAAATCGTATAAGGAACTAGTGAAAGAATGAAGTTTGGACTACAAAAGGGGAAGATCCCTGAAAAAGATGCAACCCATGAGCAGAGAATGGGCGAACGGGATGACGATCGTATTTATGACCCTCGGCAGTGAAACAGAAAACGTGCCGAACGACCTCGGTAGAATTATCATAATCAAAACAGGAACGGTTGACGAGGTGATCTTGGCGGTCGATGTTGGCGACCTAACAATCGTTTCAACAACGATCGAAAGAATAACCGGCGATCACCCTCTCCTGAGGTCCTTCCGCCCCCTATGAAAATTCAGGCTCCCTGGGTTCCAATATGGAGAAAGTCAATTCCATGGAAAACAACCTGATGTATCTCGAGATTTTTGTTATCTTTGGGAGGGGCAATCGTTGGGATGTTTCGAGCAAGAGAGAAAGCATCATGCTAGGGAATTGTTGAATTCATCTCAGGTCATATCGATCAAAGGGGCTAGGAAGCTGCCAAAGACTGATATCACTTTCGATAGTGCTGATATGGAAGTTATCTATGAACCCCAGAATGATCCTATCATCATTACTGCTGTAATTGCCAATCGTAGTGTCCAGCGGATTTTGATTGACTAGGGAAGCTTATGTAACATCAATTCTAAAGGAGTGGTCAACTCAGATGGGTTTAAGTGTTGCGGACCTACATCCTGGGAAGATGACACTGTGGTCCTTTGACCAGCCGTCGGTCGTACCCTTGGGAAAAATCGACTTGCCGACATGGCTTGGAGGTGGGGAAAAGTCACGATCGGAAATGTTAGAGTATATAGCCATGGACATCGACATTGCATACAACGTAATTCTTGGTCGACCGGTGCTCATTGCTTTTGAGGCTGTTCCTTCGACAGTTCACCTGAAGCTGAAGTTTCGGATTGCTGCTAGAATAGTGACTGTAAGTGTGGATCAGGCTACAGGTCGTTCATGCTATGTTTCTGCTTCTCGATCCAGGGTCGACGCTATTGAATATTTGAGGGATCCAATGGTAGCAATGGAGCCAGCTGGGTTTAAAGTTGTGGAACTAATTCCTGGGAGCTTGCAAAAAACCACACTCATTTGTTTGAACCTTGTCCGAGCTTTTGAAAATGATCTAATTAAGCTATTGCAGGACAATACAGAGGTGTTTTCTTGGAGTCCCCAGGATCTTCGAGGGATAGATACGGCAGTAATGGAGCACCATATTAATACTCATCTTGCGCTCGACCGACAAGACAAAAATTGTGTGGTTTTTCTCCACATGTGGTGAAAATTATTGGGTAGAAAACTGCAAAATTGGGGTCACGAAATAAGATTTTTGTCTGATCCTCACGAGCGAGGAAAATTTGGAGGTAGCCAAAGTAAGCATCCATCATATTCATCATTGTGATCGCGGCCACGGCGTCGACCAACCTGTCAATGTGTGGAAGGGGGAGGGGTCTGACTCACAGAATTTATTGAGCCCATTGTAATCGACACACATTCGCCATTTTCCATTAGCTTTTGGCACTACCAACAGCTGAGGACCATATTTCCTATTTGTCGAGGTGTTTTGAAGTTTGTTGAAAATACTAGCTAAAGCTGAACCCCTCGAAATGTTTCTTCGACATTCGTAGTGGGAAGTTCCTGGGACATTATATCTATAAGAGAGAGTTATAGGCCAATCCACACCAAGAAGTGTTGTGGGCTTATAGAACCAGTCTGACCCACGGGGAGATCTCATTCACGCTAGTTTATGGGTCAGAAGCTTTGGTTCCGGTAGATAACACTATGAAATCGCACCGAGTTGCCATGTACTAAGAAGAACAAAATAAAGAACTCAGACGAATGGATTTGGACTTAATTGAAGAAAAACGTGAGGAGCTATACGGTCGACTATTAAGGCATCAATGTACTATTGAAAAATGCTACAATCGGAAGGTGAACCCTCGTTCTGTTTTGAAGGTTGATGTGATGACCCGAAAAAAGGTACCATAGGTCAATATCAACGGTGAAATTTACGAAACTTAAACTAATGTAGACAATGGATGAGGGAATGGAAAATAAGAGATGAATACTTAAAGGGGAGAAAAATAGAAGTAATTGTGAAGGAATGCTCAAAATGCAATTAAAGAGAATTAAAACACCTATAATTACATGTTAAAAGAGCCCAAGGAAGTTTATTTGGCACTTAGACTGGAAGGAGCAATTCACCGCGGAAATTATGTGATGTTGAATTCACCGCGGATTTTATTGACCGCGAATTCACCGCGGATTTTGGCAAGAGGGCTGAACGGACCCGGATGAGAAAAGGGGTAGCGCCTGAGTACTCATTCGGAGAAGAGATGCATACGACTCGTCGAATCAACCAACAACTAACGGTTGGCTTGGGCGGGACATGTACCGAGCATGTTACACTCGGCCATGTAATGAAAATGAAATGAAAGGAAAGTATAAAGGAAAGTAAATGAAATGTAAAAGAAAGAACTAGTGGGATGCGAAAGAAAATAAATGAAATGTAAAAGAAGGAAAAGTGGGAATTATCTAGAAGTCATCTTATTTTATGCATTTATTTATCGTTATAAGATGAAGTGGAGAGAGTGTGAAGTTTCTTATAATATATTGTGACCGCTTTAGAGATTTTGTAGGTAACGAGAGCGGGATGTGAGTAGAGGCATGGGAAGCAATTCGTCGGTTGTCCTATGTTATAGTTCGGTCTTTTGAACTCCTATATATTCTCTTTGTTGATTTTGAAAATGTTTTGTTTGTTTTGAATTATGTTTTGAAAATTTCAACTGTTATCTAGAATGTTTTCCTCAATTCGGAAAGGCCGGGTTTAAGGTCGTTACATAAGGATATCTGAGAATAACCTCACCACTAAACTGTTGGTGGGGCGATCCTAAGTAGGGTGTCTAAGTAATATATAGGAGGGCAACTGACCATAGGAAAAAGGGGGATGAGTGATTAGTAGGAATGATTAGTGTACTTAGGACGTGGATCATAACGATAACAATTTATCAGGAATGACTCCTAGAACGAGAGCACATGGAGTTAGAGAGGAGATAGCAATGTGTCCGAACAAGTGTCGATCGAGGAAACCCCGGCCACGGACTCCTCGACGCTAATGACCTTCAGTCAGGAGAGCCTAAGAGACCTATTCCTAACTATGTCTAGTATGCTCGTGGGTTCCCTAATGTTGGGACGAGTTGGGAGAGAAGACCCTCTGCATACTGATCTAGCACCAATGCAAGAAAAAGGGAGAATGTATTGCAATGAGGCGGTTAAGAAAGCTGGTTTAATAGTTTCATTGGGGACAAGATGGGAGATGCAGAGGCTTGGATTATATGCCTCGAAGAAAAGTTCGAGTTAATTGAATTCCCTGAAGAGTTGAGGGCGGGATTGGCCCCGTTATGGATCGACGTGAGCACAACACGATGGTGGGGGAGAGTGTCGGCATCAATGCTAAAGTATGGACCCATTCCTCGAGAGAAGTTCAAGAACATCTTTTTGGACTACTATGTACTTAAGGGGCTGAAGAAAGACGAAAGGTCTGAATTCTATAAACTGACACAGGGGAGCCTTACAGTGATGGAATACATGCAGGAGTTTGTGGAACTGGGAAGGTATGCACCAGAGGTGATGGGAAGCGAACAAGAAAAGATGCATCGGTTCACCGAGGGACTAAACGAAAGAGTCAGACTGACGATGTATGGTTGGGACGATGAGAAGTTCTGCAGTCCGGGTGAACGGAGGGATGCGTAGAATGGACAAGGAGCGAACGAAGGTCTTAACAAGAATAGAGGTGAAGGGCCGCGTGGACTCTAAGGGAAAAGCGAGCACAAAAAGTTTTGGATCTGTACAAAGTCCCCCAGCTCGGCCCCTCTATGCCAAATGTGAGAAGAATCACTTCGAGGAGTGTCGGGCGGGAACCAACAATTGCTTTAAGTGTGGTCAGGAGGGACACTTCTCCCGAGATTGCACCAAGAAGAGAAAAATGGAGACGGGGGGCGATCGATGGTGGACGAAAGACAGGATCACATGGAATGCACGTGTTTTCGCAGTGAAAAAGGAACATGCTTCTGAGGCCGACGACGTTGTAGCAGGTACGCTACTCATTGATGGTTTTTCCGCTTTTGTGTTATTTTATTGCGGGGCAACACATTCATTCGTGTCGGAGGGTTAAGCAAAACATTTTAGGAAAAAAGGAAGTGATGATAGGATCACGGTAAGGACACCTGGACCCGACGCCTTTGAGGCAATCAAAGTCTACAAGGGATGCATTGTAGAAGTCAGTTCCGTAAGGACGGAAGCCAACCAGATTTAATTAGGAAGTATGGGATTGGATGCAATACTAGGGATGGATTGGTTGTCTAAATACGACGCACATGTAAGCTGTCGAGAACGTACGATCACCTTTAGCACACCCTGAGAAGGAGAATGGACATGGTTTGCAAACCGATTGAAATGGGAGAGGAGGGATTTGATGGATCCAATGGACTATTGGCATTTATATCAACAGAAGAAATGGGAGTACCCTTGGAGACAGTTCCGGTCGTTTGCGAGTATGTCGATGTGTTTCCTGACGAGCTACCGGGTCAACAACTGATAAGGGAAGTGGAAATGGAAATAGAACTCCTTCTCGGAACGCAACATATTTTGCGAGCACCATATCGGATGGGACCTTGAGAAATGCATGAACTTAAGGAGCAGATCGGAACACTCCTGGAAAAGGGGTTTCTCAGGCCAAGCAACTTCCCGTGGGTAACCCCGGTAATCTTTGATAAAAAGAAGGACGGAGAATTGAGATTATTCTATGATTACAGGGAATTGAACAAGGTTACGATAAAGAACATATACCAAATTTCAAGAATTGATGACCTATTTGATCAGTTACAAGGCGCATCGATATTTTCAAAGTTAGATATGAGGTCAGGGTACCACCAAGTCCGAGTAAATGAGGGGGACATCCCGAATATAGCTATTCGGACGAGATATGGCCATTGCGAATGTACTGGGGTCGGTCCCCTTCGGACTAACTAATGCCCCAGCAGTATTCATGGATTTGATGAACCGGGTGTTTCGTCAGTATTTAAATAAATTCGTGGTGGTTTTCATCAACGAAATTCTGGTCTATTTGTGAAATCAAGAGGAACACGAGCAACACATATAATATCGGCAGATGATGTGAGGATAGTGCTACAAGTCCTGAGACGGAGGATACTATACGCCAAATATAACAAGTGCAAATTCTGGATGAACATGATAGGTTTTCTGGGACACATAATATCGGCAGATGAAGTGAGAGTGGATCCCACAAAGGTAGAGGCCGTGACTAAATGGCCAAGACCAACGAACGCTAGAGACGTGAGAAGTTTCCTAGGACTAGCGGGGTATTATCGGAAATTTATTGAAGGCTTCGGCAAAATAGCAAAACCGTTGACAAACCTGACCCGGAAGGAAGCCAAGTATATATGGGACGACGGGTATGAAAAGAGTTTCGAATGCCTTAAGACGAAGTTAACGTGAGCTCTAGTGTTAGTGTTACCAACACCGGGACAAGATTTCGTCGTATACAGCGATGCCTCGAAGGAGGGGCCCGGATGCGAATTAATGCAAGATGGAAATGTCATATCCTACGCCTCCGTTTAGTTAAAGATACATGAAATGAATTATCCAACCCATGAGCTAGAGCTGGCAGCGGTAGTGTTCGTACTCAAGATATTGAGACATTATTTGTATGGAGTTAGGTGCGAAATATTCACCGATCACAAGAGCTTAAAATACTTATTCACCCAGAAAGAGATGAACATGCGACTTAGGAGATGGTTGGAGATAATTAAAGACTACGACTTGAATATTTAATATCACCCACGAAAGGCAAACCATGTGGCAGACGCGTTGAGCAGGAGAAACCACGGAGTGTTGGCAAATGCGTTGAAAAAAGAAATAGAGGGCTTACAACTAGACGTAGTAGAGTCCACCACGGAGATATTAGGGACTCTTACGGCAAAACCAAGGATACTCAAGGAGGTACTTGAAGCACATGGATTGGATATCCAAGATCCCGTGACTGGGAGGGAGGGAATAAATATCCAGGACAAAAGTGTAAGCCGAGGGACTGCTTAGAATGAAGGAGCGCATATGGGTACCAAATAAGCACGAATTGAGAAACAATATCATGTGAGAGGCACATAGTTTATCATTCTCATTTCACCAAGGAAGTACCAAGATCTATCGAGATCTGAAAACACACTGGTGGTGAAATGGAATGAAAAACGAAATCGTGAACTTTGTAGCGAGATGCGATACATGCCAACTAGTCAAGACAGAAAATCAACGCCCGGGGGAGCGAGTTACAACCTTTATAAATTCCCGAATGGAAGTGGGAAAGTATAGGCATGGATTTTGTGGGCGGGTTACTCAAAACTCCATGGAAAAACGATGCTATATGGGTAGTGATTGCCGCCTGACAAAAGCAACACACTATCTAGCCATAGAGACGACTTATGGGGTGGACCGACTAGCATAAATATATGTTGATAACATAGTCAGACTACACGGTGTCCTAATGAACATTGTTTCAGATAGAGACCCAAGGTTCACTTGAAGGTTTTGGCAGAGTGTACAACAATCACTTGGGACCAAGTTAACGATGAGTACAGCCTACCACCCGCAAACGGATGGCCAGACTGAGAAAATGAATCATATAATAGAGGATATGCTTCGAGCATGTGTACTAGAATGCAAAGGAAGTTGGGAGCAATTCCTACCATTGGTGGAGTTCGCGTACAATAATAGTTTCCAGAGCAGTATTGGCATGGCACCGTACGAGGCCTTGTATGGATGGAAATGTAGAACCCCTATGTGTTGGGATGAAGTGGGAGAAAGAAAAGCCACAGGGGCAGAACTAGTGGAGATTACCACAGAGAAGGTGGTCATGATTCGAAAGAATATGAAGATAGCGCAAGATCGATATAAGAGTTGGGCAGACGCAAAAAGGAGAACCTTGGAACTAAACGTTGGAGATCGTGCCTATCTCAGAGTATCGCCAATGAAGGGAGTACTACGTATCACACTGACGGGGAAACTAAGCCCTCGATACATCGGACCATATGAGATAGAATGGAGAATCGGGAATCTGGCTTATCAATTGAAGCTTCCAGAAGAAATGAGGGGAATACACAACGTATTTCACATTTCCCAGTTGAGGAAGAGCTTGACCGACGAAATCCAGGAACATATAAGGGAATAGAGAATAGTGTTGACCCCTGATTTGACGTACGATGAAGTGCCCATAAAGATCCTCGCGAGGGAGGAGAGGAAACTCATAAACAAGTTGATTCCCATGGTGAAAGTGCAATGGTCGAACCACGGAGAACGGAAAGCCACGTGGGAGACGGAACGGGAGATAACCCAAAGAACACCTGGGCTAATGAAAGATTGGCACGCATGAGTTTTGGGACGAAACTCAAATTAAGGAGGGAAGGATGTGTTGACCCGGAAAAAGGTACCATAGGTCAATATCAACGGTGAAATTTACGATACTAAAACTAATGTAGACAATGGATGGGGGAATGGAAAATAAGAGAGGAATACTTAAAGGGGAGAAAAGTAGAAGTGATTAGGAATGAATGGTCAAAATGCAATTAAAGAGAGTTAAAACACCTATAAACACATGTTAAAATGGCCCAAGGAAGGTAATTTGGCACTTAGACATGAAAAAGACCCGCGAAGTAGCAATTCACCGCGAAAATGAATGGACACTGTGGATTTGGGGCAAATTCACCGTGGAAATTGCACAAAGAGGAATTCACCGCAGTTTTTGACAAGATTCACTGCAGATTTGGAGGTAAGAAGGATTCACCTTGGAAATTATGTGATGTTGAATTCATCGCGGATTTTATGGTGTTAAATTCATCGCGGAAATGAAGTGGTGTTGAATTCATCGTGGAAATGAGTTGATGTTGAATTCACCGCGGATCCTATGACAAGTATGAATTCATCGCGGATTTAGGATGCATGAATTCATCGCGGAAATGAGGTGGTGTTGAATTCATCACGGAAATGAGGTGATGATTAATTCACCGTGGATCCTAGGGCAGTATGAATTCATCGCGAAAATTGGATGACACTTAATTCACCGCCGATTTTTGTGAAGAAGAATAATTCGTAGTGGATCCAGGAAAACAAAGAAAGGATCATAACACGTGACAGTAACAGGTAAGCGGGGTGAATACGATCTAGTAAGGGAAGGTTCCAACGTAGAAAACAAATGAAACGCATGAGGAAAAATTCAGGTTAAAAAATGAAAAGGATGAATATTAATTAGACTAGGGGGGAGGAAGGATGGTCCATCCTACCGAACCCGGCATCGTGCTCAGTACACAATTTGCCAAATGAAGGGCATGCTTGATGAAGGGAACGATAGTTTCCAAAGATGGAAAGATACGTACAAAGAGGGTTGAACGGACTCGGATGAGAAAAGGGATAGCGCCTGAGTACTCATTCGGATAAGGCACGCATATTGCTCTTTGAGTCAACCAACAACTAACAGTTGGCTTGGGCGGGACATGTTCCGAGCATGTTACACTTGGACACGTAATGAGAATTAAACGAAAGGAAAGTATGAATGAAAATAAATGAAATGTAAAAGAAAGAACTAGTAGGATGCGAAAGAAAGTAAATGAAATGTAAAAGAAGGAAAAGTGAGATTTATCTAGAAGTCATGTTATGTTATGTCTTTATTTATCGTTATAAGATGAAGTGGAGGGAGTATGAAATTTCTTTCAATATATTGTGATCGTTTTATAGATTTCGTCAGTTGTCCGGTGTTAGAGTCCGGTGATATAGTCTAAAAATATTATGGGTATTTACTTTTAGATCAGTCAATTTTTAATTACTCGAAATTAATGTGTTATGAGGACACGAGCGATATACGAGGTTGGACCCACAATGTGTGAGCTTATGTCATCGGGAGAGCGAAACTCTACCTTGGTTTTCACTATAATATTCAACAAATACAAGTACAATGATGTGACAACAATAGTCGAGATGAAAACGTCTCGAAAAGCTATCGAAAACACTCCGTCGCGCCGGAAAGAAGACCAGTCGCGTGTTGTGGTCGGTAACACGCGACTACCGGCGATTACTAGCGACTACAACAGTGCAGCGAGCAGCGAGGGTCAGGCTGGATCAATAAGTCGCGATTGGAACAGTGCAGGAAAATGAAGTCTTGCCTTGGGGAGCGTGCTAACTGTCTGAACCTGTCTAAATGCACTGGGGCTTATATTTATAGAGGAATCGAGCCCAACTTCGCTTACCTGAGCCCATAAGCCCAGTTTGCTTCACTTAGCCCAAAACACTTATATAATCTCCAATTATAATATAATAAATGTCATGCTGGTACCGAAGTTTCGGGAACCAATCCCGATCAAGATATTAGTGGGAAACAGGATGAGGAAATACCGGAAAACCTCGTAAATTAGTTTTTTGCCTCCAAGCAGTGAATACGCAGCCACATAACATAGTTGCACCCGACCGATGTGCTCCCGGGTGGCAAATTACGAAAATACCCCTGGCTCCGTCCGGGACCGAGATGACCCAAAACATCTCAAAACACCTACAAAAACTTTATACGGACCCCAGCGAGCCTGAATTACGAGAATACCCCTCTGGGAATGCCTTGTGATTAAATATGAATACCGAAAATAATATATAACCGCGTCGGACGAGCCCCCGGGTAAGGATAAACACAAGAGAATATACCCGGGTAATATCAATAGTCCCCTGGTTTTCAGATTTAGATTCTGAGTCGTAAACCATATATCACCAGCTCGTTCGGAAAGCCGATTGTCATTTGGGAGCTCCGCAGAAAAAATCTTTAATATGGTTGAAATTCTCTCGTCAATACGATCGTTTTGACACTAAGAACGTCAGATTCTGAGCTCGGGTGAAAATCTCGGGATTGTTCGGCTCGGGATATCACCCCTATAAATACCATGTAAGTCCTTCATAACTCATTTTCTCGTGCGGAATCCTGAGCACTCACGACTTATCGTAGTTACTGTGCAATCCGCGACTTTTCGAAATCACTCGCGACTTACCGTTCCACTCTGCTATCCGCGACGACAACGCGCGAGTGTCTTGGACCAGACTTGTATCCATAACTCGCGAGTACTGTGCTTCTCGCGACGTATCAACCAAACCTCGCGACTTAAGGACTTAAACAGTAATTCTCGCGACTTTTCGCCAATAACTCGCGAGACACTTAGTAAAATTTGTAAAAACAATTTCAAAAAATAAATTTGAATTAAATTTTACCAATGACTTCGGATCGTACCGAATCCTCGGGCTCCGCCACTACTTCATCCTCAGATCATTCGGGCTCCTCATCCAGTTCGGGGAGTTTTGATTCGATCACATCCCCTTTTCCTCCTTGCCTTTCCACAATAAATTCTCATTTTTTCGAGAGGATCGCTCGTCTCGAGAACACCCTCGGCCCTCAAAGCTCCGCGGTTAAAGCCCTCAAATCATTTAACCAACCTTATAGCATGCATGCTCGGAAGTGGGTTTCGATTCTTGAACAATATTATCTCCCTTCCGACTGTGTCTTATACCAACCTGAACTTACCGACCGTCTTTTGATGCCTCCGATCGCCACCCACACTGTTTCTTTGGAATATTTAGAGTGTGGCCTTCGTTTCCCTCTTCATCCTTTCCTCGTAGAATTGCTCTCGCATCTACAAATTCACCTCTTCCAACTGAACCCCAGTTCAATCTCTCTTGTCGTCGCCTTCATAATATTCATGGAGGTGAATTGCATTCCTTCGACCATAGACCTTTTCTTTCAAATCTTCCATATTAGTACTGTTGCCAATTTTGGTGCCCAATGTTGTATATTTTTCCGCTCGAGGCACAAGACAAGCTTGTTCCCTTTTTCTACTCCCCACTCCAATCACGACTGGAAGAAACACGAAGATGAAATGGCGAGGTTCGCCTCCAAGAAGTTGGCCACTGCGGGGCCTCAAGAAGAAAGCGTCAACCCTCCATCTTCTCAAAAAATAAAGTTGGTGAAAAAGCGCCACAATGGACCTGGTGAAGGCTCAGGCTCTCAGAAGAAGAAGAAATAAACTTCTATATCTGATTTCTTCAATTTTGTATTCTCTCCTCATTTTGTATTCCCCATGTGTATAAAATTCGTTTTTGTTTTCCTTTCAATTTCTCCGCAATACTTTTAACAAAGAACCATACTCGGAATAATATAACCTCACGTCTTCTCAACTTTCTTTTCTCGCTACATTCTTCAAGGTATATATAACACGAATAATTCAATCCAAGAAATACGCTTCTGAGATAATAAGAATATATATGAATCTTAGGTATGGGTGCTCAATAATAACGCATATAATGATGGTAACAATGATGTGTAAGAGTCCCCAGTGTAGCGAGACTTAAATAAGTCTGCGATAACTCTAAGGCGAACGCCTATTTAAAATGAGTAGATACCTAAAATGAGTCCACCGCTCTGCCTTTACATATAAATTTGGGCCACCGGTATATGCTTACGCCTGGGGCCATCACACACTCGCCGCCGGTATATACTTGCACCCGGGGCCATCACACTCTCGCCGCCGGTATATACTTGCACCCGGGGCCATCACACTCTCGCCACCGGTATATTCTTGCACCCGGTGCCATCACACTCTCGCCACCGGTATAAACTTGCACCCGGGGCCATCACACTCTCGATCCGTTCATAAAACGGTGTCATTTGGCCCGTCCATAGGACGGTGCCATCGTACTCTCGACCCGTTCATAAAACGGTGTCATTCGGCCCGTCCATAAGACGGTGCCATCGCACTCTCGACCCGTTCATAAAACGGTGTCATTCGGCCCGTCCATAAGACGGTGCCATGCGGAAATGGACCAACCTCCGGCGAGGGCGCGACCCTCGTCGGCGTGTCATGGAGGAGTCAGGTATATACTTGCACCCTGATTTGCCACGGAACTATACATCACAACAAACATGCCTCTTAACATATTCCAACAGTCATTATGTATAGACGGTTCTGCCACGGACAGGAAGACTCATCATGTTCAATATATTTTGACACAGTATTTAATTTGACGAGTTTGAAAATGATCGACTATAAGACAGGTGGTACATTGCGTTTCTAATCTAACTTATTTAATTTATTCCATCCTCCTTNGGGGGATACGAGGCTGTCTCCTCTAAGTCTTCCTTGGCGGTTCCCCGTTGAAGGGGAACCATTTTTTCCCGAAGCCTACGGCCCTATTCCTCGGACGGCCCTTCCGAGACCTCTGAGGAAGGCACTCCTCGATTGCGTTAGGTCCGACGGCACTGACTGGACCGTGAAGACCTTATTCTACGCCCCGATTCTGGTTGCTTTCAACCTCCTTCCGGTCCCCCCCCATTTCAGTAGAGAACTACTAGGTATCTGAACCGTACATTCATATCGGAGCTAAACTTGATAACTCTTCTTTGATAGGAAAGAACCTTAGGAACTTGAATTAACTTGCTTCAAATTTTCACTTCGCGTTTCTCACTTAATTTACTTGTCTTGCAGATAAAATAATGGCTCCAGCTAAGGACCCAGAAAAGAAGGGGGATCGGCTGAATTTCCTCCGTGACCTACTTGCGGAGGAGGATGAGCTCGTCATTGAGGCGCCACCGGGGTCTCGGAACCGAACTGTCGCGGCCGAGCTGGTGTCAAGTCTATAAGAGGTGGCATCCCCGACTGGGGAAATAAGGCGCGACACTCCTCCACCACCACAACCTGCTGCGACGGCGGCCAATCCCGAGCCAGTAAACGAGGAGCCGGCTGCAGCTATTACTGAAAGTCCCGAAGACCTAATCCCATTGTCTTGGCGATTAGAGTACGTTGTTGAGGAGCCCACCCCCGATGAAGGCATGTACGACTTTGCTGAAACATTAGTGGATATCATCGGGGACGACGAGGAGGGCGAGATTAGCGAGGACCAACAGATGGACCCTGTGGTGGAGGAAATATGCCAAGAAACCCGTCCGGAGGGAGAGACCAATCAAGGCGCCCGTCCGGACAAGGGGAAAGGACCGGCGGAGGGTCCCACCGTCTTGGAGATCGTGGAACACGTCAGAAAAAGTGGGTTAACCGCTGAATTAATCGACGCCTTCCGTATACATGATATCCCGAGACTGACGGTTAAGGAATGACTCGATATGGGACGCCGTGCCGGCTTCGTGTTGATAAAGGACGGACTCACCTTTCGAATTCCGAGAGATGACAACGTATCGAGTCGGCCGGCCCTGGCATATTTGGAGCGCAACCCGGAGTTGCTGCCTCGTGGTCGGGATGACCACACGGTGTTTACCGACGTTGGTCGGTTAATGAGTCAGACCGCGACGATGCGTCGCGCTATTGGGGAGGTTCGTTGCGACACTGGCAATTACTCCCCTATAACTTTATCTCTTACGTCGTATGTACTAACCATTCTTGTTTTCATTTCAGATGGAGCGGACGATAATCGAGTTGGGCACCGCAGCTGCAGTAGGGGAATACTGTATGCTTAGACACTCGGAGCTCGACTCTGCGGATATTATCGGAGTCCGAGTTGATGGAGGGTTACGGAGAATGGATAAGGAACGCACAAAAAACTCTTCAAAGAATGAAGTCCAAGGACGGGGAGAGTGGAAAGGAAAGGGCACTACAGAGGGTTTCGGATCGGCACCAGGACTACCGATCGGGCCTGCATGCATCAAATGCGGAAGGAACCATTTTGGAGAATGTCGCGCAGGAACTAACAGTTGTTTCAAGTGTGGCCAGGAAGGACATTTTGCCAAGGACTGCCAAAAGAGAAGGAGGATCGAAACCGGGGTAACCGAGAAAGAGTGAGGGAAAGAATTACTGGAAATGCTCGAGTATTTGCTGTGAACAAGGAACAGGCCTCGGAGGCTGAGGACGTCGTCGCAGGTACACTACTTATTAACGGCTTTACAGCTTTCGTATTATTTGACTGTGGGGCAACACACTCGTTTGTGTCGGAGAAGTTAGCAAAATGGTTTGGGATAACGGGAAGTAACGCTAAAATCAATGTAAAAACACCGGGATCCGAAGCCATGGAGGCAAATAGAATCTACAAAGGGTGCACGGTAGAAGTGGACACAGTGCGAACAGAGGCAAATTTGATTGAGTTAGGGGATAGGATTCGATGCCATACTAGGAATGGATTGGTTATCTAAGTACGATACGCAAGTGAGATGTCGGGAACGTACGATCACGTTTAGTACGCCCCGGGAGGGGAGAAAAGACATGGTAGGAGAATCGATTACGAGTGAGAATGAGGAATATATGGATCGATCGAACTGGCTAGCATTTGTCACGACGGAGAAGGAAGAGACACCATTGGAGTCAGTTCCAGTAGTTTGTGAGTACAGCGATGTATTCCCCGACGAGCTGCCGGGGCAACCGCCTCAGAGAGAAGTAGAAATGGGAATAGAACTACTCCCTGGAACGCAACCGATTTCCTAGGCTCCATACCGAATGGCACCCCGAGAAATGCAAGAACTGAAGCAACAGATTGAGTCGCTATTGGAAAAAGGATTTCTAAGGCCAAGCAATTGTCCTTGGGGAGCATCAGTATTATTTGTCAGAAAGAAAAGCGGCGAGTTAAGATTGTGCTACGACTACCGAGAATTAAACAAGGTCACGATAAAGAATAAGTACCCGTTGCCTAGGATCGACGACCTGTTTGACTAGTTACAAGGTGCGAAGGTATTCTCGAAATTAGACTTGAGGTCAGGGTACCATCAAGTTCGAGTGAGAGAAGGAGACATACCGAAGACAGCCATTCGAACGAGGTACGGCCATTACGAATGCACAGTGGTACCGTTTGGATTAACTAATGCACAAGCAATTTTCATGGATTTGATGAATCGGGTGTTTCGTCAATACCTAGACAAGTTTGTGGTGGTGTTCATTGACGACATCCTAGTTTACTCTCGCAACCAGGAAGAACACGAGCAACATCTGAGGATAGTATTACAGACTCTCAGACAAGAGAAGTTATATGCCAAATATAGCAAGTGTGAATTCTGGATGGACAGCATAGCTTTCCTAGGCCACGTGATATCAGCAGGGGGGGTGACGGTAGACCCAACAAAGATAGAAACAGTTACGAATTGGCCAAGACCGACAAATGCTCGGGAAGTAAGGAGTTTCTTAGGATTAGCAGGGTACTACCGGAAATTCATCGAAGGGTTCGCAAGGATTGCTAAACCGTTGACAAATTTGACCCGAAAGGAAACGAGGTATACGTGGGATGAGAAATGCGAAGAGAGTTTTGAATGTCTCAAGACGAAACTGACATCTGCACCAATACTGGTATTACCCACACCAGGGCAGGACTTCACGGTATATAGCGACGCATCGAAAGAAGGACTCGGGTGCGTGCTGATGCAAAGGGGGAAAGTTATAGCATATGCATCCCGTCAATTGAAGATACACGAGTTAAACTACCCGACACATGATTTGGAATTAGCCGCGGTGGTATTCGCACTCAAGATTTGGAGACATTACTTGTACGGTGTGAAGTGCGAGATATTCACCGACCACAAGAGTTTGAAGTATCTATTCACTCATAAGGAGCTTAATATGAGACAACGGAGATGGTTGGAAATGATAAAAGATTATGATATGGACATCCAATACCACCCCGGAAAAGCAAACCAGGTAGCCGATGCACTGAGCAGGAAGACTCATGGCACGCTAGCCAACACATTGATAAGGGAGATGGAGAGCCTGCAACTAGAAAAGGTAGAATCGACCACAGTCATGTTAGGGACGATTACCGCAAAGCCGGGGATACTAGAAGAGATACTAGAGGCACAGATATCAGACCCTGAGAAACCCGTGACGCGAATAGGGGGAAACATTACCGATTAATTGGGAATAAGCAAGGGAAGCGATGGGCTAGTCCGAATGAATGAACGTATATGGGTACCAAAAAGGCCATAACTAAGAAAGAAAATTATGACGGAAGCACACAGTTCAGCATTCTCAGTTCACCCAGGAAGTACTAAGATGTATCGAGACCTAAAGACGCACTGGTGGTGGAACGGAATGAAAAACGAGATTGCCAACTTTGTGGCCAAATGCGAAAATTGCCAACGAGTTAAGGCCGAACACCAACGCCCAGTGGGCGAACTTCAACCCTTAGAAATTCCAGAATGGAAATGGGATAGCATCGGCATGAACTTTGTGGTAGGACTACCCAAGAGCACACGAAAGAACGACGCAATATGGGTGGTGGTGGACCGTCTTACGAAGGCGGCTCACTTTTTAGCAAACAAGACGACGTACGGAGTGGACAGGCTAGCTAGAATATATGTGGATAACATAGTCAAATTACATGGAGTTCCAGTAAATATCGTGTCAGACAGGGACCCGAGATTCACGTCTAGATTTTGGAAAAGCTTACAGAAATCGCTCGGAACTCAATTATGCATGAGCACAGCCTATCATCCTCAGACGGACGGTAAGACCGAGAGAACCAACCAGATTATGGTGGATATGTTACGGGCATGTGTACTGGAGTTTAAGGGAAGTTGGGAGGATTTCCTACCGCTAGTGGAATTTGCGTACAATAACAGCTTTCAGAGCAGCATTGGTATGGCGCCATATGAGGCATTGTACGGGAGGAAGTGTCGTACACCGCTATGTTGGGATGAGGTGGGAGAGAGAACGACAACGGGAACAGAATTAGTGGAAGTCACCATTGAAAAGATAGCCGTAGTACGAAAGAACATTAAGGCGTCACAGGACCGATACAAAAGTTGGGCAGACACAAAAAGGAGACCCTTAGAGTTAAAAGTTGGAGATCACGCATACCTAAAGGTATCTCCTATGAAGGGGGGGCTAAGGACCACAAGGACAGGGAAGCTGAGCCCCCGGTATATCGGACCGTATGAGATTGAACGAAGGATCGGAAACCTAGCATATCAGCTGAAGCTCCCGGAGGAAATGGGGGGGATACACAACGTGTTCCATGTATCCCAACTGAGGAGAAGGATAACTGAAGGAATCCAAGAATGTGTGGGAGAACCCATAGAGATAACCCCGGAACTAACGTACGAGGAAGTCCTAGTAAAGATCCTAGGCAGAGAGGAAAGAAGACTCGGAAACAAACAAATCCCCATGGTAAAAGTACAATGGTCAAATCAAGGAGAGAGGGAAGCCACATGAGAAACGGAATGGGAAATTAGACAGAGAGCGCAGGAGTTAATGGAAGATTGGTACGCACGAGTTTCTGGACGAAACTCAAAATGAGTGGGGAAGGATGTAATAGCCGAGAAAATGGTACGACGAAACAAATAGTAGGGATGTAGCGGTAAAGTCTAGACGAGAGATAATGAGAGATACGGGAACGAAAGAACGTAAAAGGGGACGAAAAATAGAAAAGTAAAGAAAAAGATAAAAGAGGGGTCAAAAAGCAAAAGAAGGAGGGGTCAAAGTGTGAATTAGAAAAGTTAAGATGTCTATAAATAGGGGTGAGGAGGCCCAAAAAACGAGTTAATCATCATTAAGACCTGAAAATCCGAAAATTCCCGCAAAGAAGGAAAATTATCGCGAGAATCTCCAAGGCACAAAATTATCGCGAAAAAGTTGAATGCAAGAATTGTTGCGAAAATTTTGAAGAACAAAAATTGTCGCGAAAATTTACGAAGGCAAAATTGTCGCGAAAATTCACGAAGAGTAAAAATTGTCGCGGATTTCCAGTAAGACATAAATTATCGCGGATTTCATCATCCCAGAGCAATATTGTCGCGAATTTTAATCCCAGGGTATTATTATTGTGAATTTCAGGGCAGAAGTAGAATTGTCGCGAAAATACTAAGTTCGAGTGTTTTCGTTACGTCCCGAAGTCGGATCGTGGGAGGAAAAGTACACGTGAGGTCTACGGTAACCATATAGTCAACAATAAGATAATAACGTCAGAATTCGAATAATTAAGACCTGTTATGAAATGCAGGGGAAGCACGAGAAGATTATAACACGCTAAAGCAAACGGTAAGCGGAGTGAACACAATATAGTAAGGGAAGGTTTAGACTTAGGGAATGGGATTGGGTTAATAAAGAAGGAAGAAATGATACGAATGAACGAGATAAATTATAATAAGACTCGGGGTGAGGAAGGATGGACCGTCCGACCGAACTCGGCATCGTGCCTAGTACACGATTCGCCNCTGTTTCCGTCTGATCTAGAGCGTGCAAGTGGCGGAAGGTGGGCATTATTACGGACCGCAACTCGGCCAATTCTTGCGAATTCATAACACTTAGATAAACATTCGCGCGATCGAGAATAAAAACTTGGTGCCCTTCCGGATGAAAACCCGCTCCGGTAGGGCCGAATAGTTACATTTTGAGCAGGGGGCTCCTCCAGAACTGACGACCGAGCCTCTGGTAACGCAACAAAATCATCATTAACTTGAGGAATAGGATCCGCCTCAATTTCTTCATCAAAAATATCTTCATCAGAATTCCGAGTAGTCATGATAATAGAAATCCAAACTCAGCAATAAAGCTCTCAATGGGATAAAAATCTCGTGCCCCACGGACGGCGCCAAACTGATCTAGTCTAAAAATATTCTGGGTATTTACTTTTAGATCAGTCAATTTTTAATTACTCGAAATTAATGTGTTATGAGGACACGAGCGATATACGAGGTTGGCCCACAATGTGTGAGCTTACGTCCTCGGGAGAGCGAAGCTCTACCTTGGTTTTCACTATAATATTCAACAAATACAAGTACAATGATGTGATAACAATAGTCGAGATGAAAACGTCTCGAAAAGCGATCGAAAACACTCTGTCGCGCCGGAAAGAAGACCAGTCGCGTGTTGTGGTCGGTAACACGCGACTACCGGCAATTACTCGCGACTACAACAGTGCAGCGAGCCGCGAGGGTCAGGCTGGATCAATAAGTCGCGATTGGAACAGTGCAGAGACAATAACTCGCGGCTACATGCAATAAGTCGCGATTCTGCAATCAGGAAAATGAAGCCTTGCCTTGGGGAGCATGCTAACTGTCTGAACCTGTCCAAATGCACTGGGGCTTGTATTTATAGAGGAATCCAGCCAAACTTCGCTTACCTGAGCCATAAGCCCAGTTTGCTTCACTTAGCCTAAAACACTTATATAATCTCCAATTATAATATAATAAATGTTATGCTGGTACCGAAGTTTCGGGAATCAATCCCGATCAAGATATTAGTCGGAAACACGATGAGGAAATACAGGAAAACCTCGTAAATTAGTTTTTTGCCTCCAAGCAGTGAATATGCAGCCACATAACATCGTTGCACCCGACCCGTGTGCTCCAGGGTGGAAAATTACGAAAATACCCCTGGCCCCGTCTGGGACCGAGATGACCCAAAACATCCCAAAACGCCTACAAAAACTTTATATGGGCCCCAGCGAGCCTGAATTACGAGAATACCCCTCTGGGAATGCCTTGTGATTAAATATGAAAATACCGAAAATAATATATAACCGCGTCGGACGAGCCCCCGGGTAAGGATAAACACAAGAGAATATACCCGGGTAATATCATCCGGTCTTTTGAACTCCTATTTATTCTCGTTGTTGAATTTGACAATGTTTTGTTTGTTTTGAACTATATTTTGGAAATTTAAATTGCTATCTAGAATGTTTTCCTCAATTCGGCTAGACATAGTGTCGTTATAGGTGATCTGGTCTTCTGTAGTGTCGAAGCCCAGAAAAATCTACGTAAGCTCGATAGACGATGGAAAGGTCCTTACAGAGTTAATGATATATTGTTTGGAGGAGCTTACAGACTTGAAACCTTGTATGAGGATGAATTCCCGAGATCATGGAATGTCGATCATCTAAAAAGATATCATCCATAATTGTGTGGTAATATTTTTTATCGTTGTGTGTGTTAATCGGTTTTTGAAATTTGCAAATTTTTTCTAGTTTGAATGAATTTAGCGCGATAGACATTTTAATTCCATCGTTGCCTACGATCAACACCGTGTGAAGTCCGACCATTTTTGCGCTTTTGCGCCTTCCAGGGGCCGAACGTCCTGTTTCCATTGACCTCTTTGGTTAGTGACCATCTACAGACCCGAACGTATCGTCTGAAAATGGCCTTTTCGGCAATCTCGTCAATGAACACTGATGAAACCTGCTATGCACTAGTAACGGTAGAATGCCTTTGCATCACGTATTATCGTTGACCCTTTGTCGATCGTCATTCCTTATAAACCACAATTGTATGATGAACCGCTCGTTGGTATGGTTAGTTTGGAACGTCTCTTTTCAAGAGACCTCTTCGACATCGTTTTGTGTCGAACGTTCCTTTTCATGAAACCTGTTCGACATGAATCCTTTTTAAAGTCAACTAAACATGGAAAAATCTTCTATTTTCATAGAAGTAACTATATTTTAATTGGTGTGGCACAGCCGGAAGCGCAAATCGTTAAAAAAACATCCTAAGATTACTATTGTAATCAGATTAAGGATTGTAATTTTTCAAAAAACTGATCAACATATCAATGCACCCAATTTTATCTTTGGTTGGGTAATCATTTGAGGCACATTGTTTTAGAAATTTTTCTAGACATATATAGTTGATTACCAGTGCTATTATACCCAAGTATAATGCTC
Organism: Utricularia reniformis; assembly: GCA_009725065.1. Classification (NCBI taxonomy): domain Eukaryota; kingdom Viridiplantae; phylum Streptophyta; class Magnoliopsida; order Lamiales; family Lentibulariaceae; genus Utricularia; species Utricularia reniformis. The sequence continues at coordinate 317,412 of RWGZ01001702.1, read as the reverse complement.
AGTGGCAATCGACCGATAGCTGGCCATGGTTCAGACCCAGGTTCCCGTGCTTCCTGTTGATATTCTTCTAACAGTTTTTCACGAACAGTTTCGAGATTCAATGAATGAGCCATCTGCAAATTTGATGGATTATCAAAAGTTGAAGTATTGCTGGAAAACTCATAAAAGGACCGGGAAATAGCAAAAACTCGTTGGAGAAATTGACGAAAACTCTTAAATGGCAATGAAAATACAACAAATCATGGGAAATTAGGAATTTTAACAAGTGCATAAAAAAAGGTAGCGTAAAAGGATCGTGATAGAGCTGGAATGATGAAAGGGAATTGCCGGAATTCGTTGAAAATCGCTTGAGAAATCGCCTGATAATCGTTGAGAAATTGCAAGTTCAGATAGCACAAGCAGAAATGACAAAGCGTTGGGATTTTGTTCTAACCCAACGCGTAGGATCACGCCACGTGGACGGCAAGAATTGTGACTTTCTGAATTCCGCACGATTTCCTTAGTCGGCGATGTGACAGTCTCGAAATAGTGTGAGAATTTGAAACGACACGTGCCGATCGTATGTGACAGATCAAAAGACACGTGTCGATGGATGCGTGTACATGAATAATATACGTGCATAAGTAAAACTAGTATAATATTCATTCATATGTAACTCATATCGTGATATATTTTGGTATTTCATTGGATCACGTAATGCATAATGCATTGTCTTAGAAGTGCGATAATTTATTTCAAATTTATATATCTTTAAAGTATTTGATTGATTCAACATGAAATTGACATATTTTACTAAAAAAATAATTTTTTAAGTAAACATATTTTGTTATTGGCCTACTTGCGATAAAATTGTATTCATGGTTGAATAATAATTTTCATGCTACAGGAGAACAATTTAAAATGGGGGCATATATTCAACTAATGATACCCTTTCGTACGTTTATTTTTTATGGTTATTGTTTTCACAGAAACCATGTTCCAGCAATAGATGTACAAATGAGAACGTCCCATGAATTAATATTATATATATTGATATAATTTTCTGCTCTTGACAGCTATGCAATATTTTATTTTATTTTATTTTATTTTAAAGTATTCTATGTAGGGTAGGGCGTCACTAGATTCGTGTGATTTATTCTTAAATTAATTTCAAATTATTTAGATTATATTAGTTTTATCAACTTTTAAAAATCCAATAACCCGTAAACAAGATGATTTATGTTCATTGGTGTATTCAATAAAAAATGAGTGATACACAAATTTGGTTAGTATAGTTCATGGTTTTGACAATTTATTTCCAAGTTTTATAATTGAGATTCTAAAGTATAAAAATGACAAAATCAATCATATATAATGTAAGTTTTGGTAAAATCAGTTCTTAAAATTTAGTGTAGTATAGTGATTCTCTAAAGTTTTCAATTTTGACAATTGAGATCATCGGTCAAAATCAAATTACGGGAATCGATTTTACAACTTTTGGGATCTGATTTGGAAAATGTTGCAAACTTCTAAGGTCAAATTTACCTAAACCTCGGATATTGAAGAGAAAATATGTCATTACAAATTATATGATAAATTTGCAAAAACTATTAAACTTTGAAAACTAAATGTGTGATTCCCTCATAAGGTTTTGATATTCATCTCTATATCATATATTCATAATGATGACAAAATGTGTACAGATGTAGAATCAATTAATTTCACAGGGTTTAAATAATCAGTCGAATTCGTCTGAATATAAAAATGATTTTTAAATTATATTTTAATAATAATTATTATTGTTTTAAACAAAAATAAATTATGTGTCGATTCGATAATTTTGATGATTAACAAAAATTTCATTTTAACAAACAAAGTGTATTTTAGAACACTACTTCACATATTTTTGTAAAAAATATAATGAATAATAATATGATTAGTTTTACTTACCTATTATTTTCTTAAATTAATATTATTGATTAAAAATATATTGATCAACATTCAACACAATGTAAGTTAAGTTTGTTTTATTTTCTAAATCTGCTCATAACCCACCTATATGAATTTAAGGAAGAGACAAACTTTTAGTCAAACAAAATGTGATTAATGAGATAACCCAAGGTATTACCTTAAAGGAAAGCACAAAATTTAAATAACAAAATACACAATATTCTAAATTTAAGAAAAAATTAGTATGAAATGATAGGATTACTTAAATTCTATATCGGAATTAACACAGCAGAAGCAATACCTGAATTCATCATTACGATGAATAATCTGAAGAACACCAAAGAACCTGAGAGAATGATCTTCAATCTAATTGTAAGAAGATGACCAGATGGGAAGCTGAACGTATTCTCCTTCTTACTCATACTGGGATCACACCTCATATTTTATAAATGAAATTTGGACTAATTGCAAATCCACCCATCAAGAAATTGCAATTGAGTCCTTAAGAATTACATACATTAATAATTGGCCCTCATAATATAATATTAAATGACTATGGTAATGAGATCATCGGAAACCGATGCCCCGAACAGGGTCAGGACCAGCCTTGGCCATGACAGCCCAAAAAACGCAAGCCGAACTTGGAGGCCCGGATCCAGCCCACGATTAGTAAAGGACCCATTTATACCACTTGGCCCGATCGATCGCATCTGGCGATCGGTCCCGAGGTGTGGGGCTAGCTCCCCATGTGTGCCCAGACCGATCGGTCCACTTCTAGCAGGCGCTACTTCGGGCCATCCTTGTTCATCACATGCGACNTAAGCCTTCACAACTCTAACAAAATATACTTACAGTAAGCCTCGTATTTGAATTATGCATTTTTTTATTAGTATGCTTAATTTTGATTCTATAGAAAAAATCTCGTTATGTATATATAAATAATGTTAGACTTTGACCCTTATAATGCTATTATATGTTGAATTTGTCTTACATTTACAATTTATTCAATAATTGAATAATATTTCAAATCATTTCGATTACTAATATGATGAATTGTATAAAATTTCATACAAATTAATTAAAATATATTTTTTTCGATTGCAACCTAGAGAAATTGACAATATAAATAAATTGAAGATCTTATATTCAAATTTAATCATAATCAAATATTCAAATCATTATACGATAAAATACGATACATTACAATACTAGAAATTTACCTGATTTTTTTGTAAAATCAACCTACATAGAACAAACACCCAGGTGGTGTTACAGAACTTTCCGGCGACTAGGGGCGGCAACGACAATGTAGGCACCGGGGATGAGGGCTGAGAAATTGGGTCTGCGAAATAATGGGGGTTGGGATTTTCGACAGAGAAATGGGGAGAAATTAGGAATTTATTTTGGGAATCTCGATTCAAGATACCATATCACAATCTGCCCATAAATTGCAGTTGTTTTGCTCCTGAAGTGTAGGCACCACCAAGGGATTGTGACTGGTGGCTGGGTGGGGGCTGGAAATGGGGCATGGGGCTGGGACAAATGGTGGCGGGACAAAAGTGTGGGAAAAAGGCAGAAAAAATGAATGAAGAAAATGAATCGGGTTATTGAAATTAGGGAATATTTTGTCAATCTCGAATCGAGATTGCCTATCTCAATTGGCTCAAAAAATGTCATTCGAGATATCCAATCTCGATCGGTACTAAAAATCAGTATCTCCATAAAATCGGTAATATTTGTGGGGGTTCCCCTTAGTATTATTACATATTAGTAATTTGGAAAATATATATTAGCTTTTATTTTTGGGAAAAAGAAAATAAATACGTTGGTATTTGGTGCGGTCAAGGTTTTAATAGTAAAATATGAGTAAATAAAGAGAGTAATAAATTGTAGTTAAAAGATATATGGACACATCCACCGAATTTATGAAAGAATGGGTTTGGTTCGAAATGTTTGTACATTGGTCGGAATTCAATAATATGTTTTCTTTTACAGATATTTTTAAAAACTATATAATATTTGTTTGATGACAATAATACAACAAAAATCGAGACATATGAAATAAACTCCAGGCTAATTTAGAATTTATAGGATTGGATCCATTGGGTATTGAATATTGTTTTTAAATTTTATGTCAACAAACCATGTCTCTTTACTATAGCAAGTAGGAAAATATGTGAATAAATGATTTTAGAAAAAAATATGTAATTTTCTATAATGATTTGAGCATCGATTTGGTTATGCAAAAACTTTGATACAAACCAATACCCAAATTCGAAGACATAAACACGAATCACTACAGTTCTAATCTATTGAATTTAGGTTCGACCCACCAGATGCACATTGTAAGATTCCTCGGGGGTGTCTAGGAATCAAAGATGATGAGATCACCGGAACCCGATACCCCGAACATGGTCAGAGCCAGTCTTGGCCATAACAGCCCAAACAACGCAAGCCGAACTTGGAAGGTCGGATCCAGCCCATGATTAGCAAAGGGCCCGTTTATATCATTTGGCCCGATCGATCGCCTTTGGCGACCGGTCCCGAGATGTGGGGCCCAGTTCCTCACATGTGCCCAGACCGATCGGTCCACTTATTGCATATGCCACTTCGGGCCATTCTTGTTCATCACATACGACGACAACTTTCGACAAACTTGTCAGCAGCATGGTTCAGCAATGGGTGCAAGCCACTAGAGGCCAGAGAGTAGCCGGCTGTCAGCGCCGAAAGGTCCAGCACCGTGCATCTGTGTGAGGCCGTTTCCGGCGGCTGTTCCGCCTGATGTTAGCCGGCCTAGCTGCAAAAGACAGGCACAAAACGACACCCTACTGTACTCAGTACAGTGGGAGTATAAAAAGGACACTTAGAGAATGGAAAAAAGACTTCCTCTCCGGTTTCCTTTTCAGAGCTTGGGCATCACGGATTTCTCTCGATTTATTTTCGATTGTCTTTCCTCTCTTTGTTGTTGATCGAACAAACATGCATTGTATGATCATGGATTCGATTATTGAACCGGCTAAGGGCATTTCTTTTAGCCCTTAGTCAAATGGTTTTTCCCTCGCTTCCGAGGTTTTCCACTCTAAATCCTCGCACCCCTTTTACCTTTGAATCGTTAACGTTCTCCACACATAAATAAATAATAACCGAGTTCATCTTGCAACGAACCGGTCGACTGTTGACACCCCTGGTTTTCGAACCACAATAGTTTGGCGCCGTTCGTGGGGACGAGTTTTAATTCCCATTTGAAGTTTTTATCTGGGATAGGATAATCAAAGGCATGGCGACTGGAACTTCGACGAACGATAGTGACACGCTTCCCAGCAGTGTTCCAGCTTCAACGTTTTCTTTACAGGACCTGGAAGCTGTTGTTAGGAAAGTTATTCTGGAAGTTACGTCGGAGAGGAGTGGAACAGAACCACCGACTATTACAAGCCCTGTTCCAGCCAACAGAGGGTACGAGAGCGACCCTGAAGCGCCGAGCTCCGATGAAGAGGAGATTGCTAGGCGTAGAATAACAATGAGGAGGCCGAGATACCAATCCACTCCGCCTCCTCCAGTTAGAACTCCAACTCCCGTCTCTGGGACGAACTAGGAACAAATGTAGAGACGCATCGACGAGCTTACCAGGGAGTTGGAAGCCCTGCGAACGCAGAGGGATTGCGATCCTGATCTGAAGCGCAATCCAGGACTCTTTGATCGGGCCATGGGTGCCTTGATCAAGCGGAGTAAGGATGATGACTGGTGGCACAATCTACATGTGGCCCAGGCGTCATCCCAACAATCGGGAGGCGTATCCGCCGCATTGGGAGATTTGATGCTCCCGTTTTCTGAGGAGATCTGGACGGTAGTCCCCGATCGATATTACCGTAACCCGGAGGGGTTACTCGTATCCCGAGGCGACGGTGATCTGATTGATCACGTCGTAGATTTTGAGCTAAGGATGGGGACCGTTCGGGCCTCCGATTCATTGAAGTGCCGCATCTTTGCGGCAGGGTTGCAGGGCGATGCCCGGACCTGGTTCAAGAACTTGTCGGCCCGGTCCATACAGTCGTATGGCAGATTCATCTTGGCTTTCTCGGAGCAGTTCGCTCCAAACGTAGGACCACCTCGTAGCAGGCAAGAACTATACGACATGAAGTATATCCCGGCGAAGATGAGTCTCCGCTCTTTTATGGAGAAGTTCAACCGAACTGCCCGGGGTATCAAGTTGGAGCTCCGAGATAAAATCGATATCTTGCAGCAGATCTTAGGACCTTGTGGCCTTTCGGCCAGCCTTGTGAAGAGCTTACCGTCCACCTTGGGAAAGCTCCTTCAGAAAATCAACAAGTACATCAAGGTGGATGAAGCGCTGGGAGCGGGGTATCGAAAGCCTAGCGGGAATTCTGATCCCGCAGGCGACCATAGGGTATCATACCCTAAGAAACAGCCGCGGGAAGTGGCGGCTGTGGCTGAAAAGATCGCTCCTCCGAAGAAGGAGGAAAATCGGGTCTATTGCGAGTTGCATCACAACCGCGATCACTCAACTTTGAAATGCCTGCTACTGCGAGAGACAGTAGCGGCGATGAACAAGGAAAAGCCCGATCGCGATGATCGAAGGGGCAAGCTGGCTGACTCCCCCCGAGCGGGCCATCAGGGTGACGATCGTCACAGGCCAAGGGGAAGAGATAATCGGGGTCAGCCCCGACATTGTAACGACCGGGCGGGAGACCGAAGATCTCCCCAACCCGAGCAGGAGAGGGGCCAGCCCGGTCAGGAGAACCGGAGCCAGGGCCGAAGAAGGAGATGGCGGGTCCGAGGAGGTAGGATCCCGTGAAATGGAGGAGATAGGAGGGAGCAACCAGCTCCCCCACCTGCCGAAGTGGGCACCCAACCTCCCCCAAATCAGGAGGTGCCCAGGGAGAGGGAGGCAGCCGGAGACATTTATGTTATCTCCGGCGGAATAAGGATTAATGAATCGGTCAGGGACCGAAAGAGGGCAGCGCGTGAGGAGTTCCCCGAGAGCTCCGAATCTGTGGCGCTGGTGAAGTACGAGTCGGCCGAGCGGTCCCCAACCTTTGGGGGAGAAATTATTTTTACCGCAGCCGATCGTGAAGGGGTCACCGATCCATGTGATGATCCTCTGATCATCACTGGAATTATCGCAGACCGACGGGTCCACAGGATTTTGGTGGACACCGGGGCTTCATGCAACCTGATAAAGCGTGAAGTGGCGGAAATGCTAGGAGCCGCTGCCCATGATCTCCCGGTTGCCAACATCACCCTCTGGTCATTCTACCATAGAAGTGTCATCCCGTGCGGGAAAATTCTTTTCCCCGTCACGTTAGGAGAATCGGGCAGGGACCGATAGGAGACCGATTGGAGACCCTGGAGTTTATAGTCGTTGAAGTCGATCTGGCTTACAACGCTATCATCGGACGGACTGGCCTCAGTAAGTTTGAGGAAGTCCCTTCCACATACCACATGATGCTCAAGTTCCCCTCCGCTCATGGAGTGATTTCTGTCAAGGGGGACCAAAAAGTAGCAAGACAGTGCTACATGAGCTTGTGCCGTACCCTGGCACCTATCAAGAGAGCTCGGGTGGATTTGCTCGAAGAGCCCACGCACCCGAGGCAGGCTATGGAACCCGTCGGGTTCAAGACCATCAACTTGGTGGGGGACGATTCCACCAAGACTACGCGCATCGGGGCACATCTGGCCCCGACCTTCGAGGAAGAGCTGGTCCGATTGCTAAGGAGCAATGTGGACATCTTCGCTTGGACCCTGGACGATGTTCCGTGAATTGATTGATCCGAGTGTGAGCATCGGATCAAGCCGATAAGGCAAAAGAGGAGACGCTATTCTCCTGAAAAGATTGAGATCATTCTGGCAGAGGTGAACAAATTGCTGCGGTCGGGCTTCATGAGGGAGATCTACTACACTGAGTGGGTTGCAAACCCAGTAGTGGTCTCCAAGGCAGATGGGAAGTGGAGGATGTGCGTGGATTTCACCGACGTTAACAAGATTTGTGAGTCGGACCCGTTCCCACTACCGCATATTGACCGATTGGTGGACGCTGTGGCCGGCAGCACCATGATGAGTACCATGGACGTTTACTCCGGGTTCCACCAGATCTTCCTTGCTAAGGAAGATCAAAAGAAGTCATCATTCATGACAGAAGACGGCGTTTATTGCTACGAAGTTATGCCTTTTGGCTGAAAGAACGCCGGAGCAACATACCAAAGGCTGGTCAACAAGATCTTTAGGGAGTTGATAGGTCATATTATGGAAGTGTATGTTGATGATATGATTGTCAAGTCAATGAATGATGAAGACCATATTCCTTACTTGTCTCGCTGTTTCGAAGTATGCCGTAAATATAAACTCAAACTAAATCCAAACAAGTGTTGCTTCGGGATTCGAAGTGGCAAATTTCTTGGATATTACGTTTCGGAGAAAGGCATCGAGGTCAATCCGGAGAAAGTCCAAGCTATTATTGATATGCAGCCTCCGAGAAACAAGCGAGAATTCCAAAGGCTGACTGGGCGGCACTGAGCAGGTTCATTTCTAGATCCACTGACCGGGCTCTACCTTTTTTCAGGACACTGAGAAAGGCTAGCCATCTTGGCTGGACCGAGGAGTGCGATCGGGCATTTTCCGACTTGAAGACTTATTTGAGCACTCCCCCGGTCATGGTGAGCCCAACGTGCCACGAACCCTTAGGGTTGTATCTGGCCGTGTCAGAGGCCGCAGTCAGCGCAGCCCTGGTAACTATCGGGGATGATATTCATCGGCCCGTTTACTACGTTAGCCATTCCCTGGTACCAGCTGAAACAAGATACACAACCTTGGAGAAGTTCATGTTGGCCTTGCAGAAAGCTATAGCAAAGCTTAAGCATTATTTTGAAGGCCGCAAGGTGTATGTGTATACCGATCAGCCTTTGAAGGCAATATTGAGTCAGGCGGATTCAAACGAGAGGTTGGCTAAATGGAAGATCAAGATCAGCTCCATGTATCTGGAATTCGTTCCCCGAAGGGCCATCAAAGCTCAAGTCCTTGCGGATTTCGTGGTCGAAATGACCCGATCACTTATATTTTTGAATCAAGAGGACGACCGGTGGGTCATATATGTTGATGGATCAACCTTCGGAGGCAAGGGAGCGGGCATCACCCTCACTACACTTCAGAGCGACGTTATCCACTCCGCGGTCAAGTTCTCATTCTCAGGGACGAACAACGTGGTGGAATACGAAGCCGTACTGTCGGGGATGACCTTAGCTCAAAAGATGGGAGTTGGTAAAGTGCGAATGTTCTCAGACTCCAAGTTGGTGGTGGAGCAGTTCGCAGGACGGTTCGAGACGCATGAGCCAACCATGAAATTATATCATGCGAAGGTCTTGGAGATGGCAAAGAAATTTAGGGAGTTCTCATTCGATCACGTGCCTAGAGAACAAAACAAGGTGGCTGATGCATTAGCTAGATTGGCTGCAGGCTTACCAGACGTTGGACCGAGCACGGTATCGGTCCATATTCAGGATAGACCTTCGGTCGAAATTCCTATGACCGAACAATCGATCGAGGAGGTGGGAGCCCTATGCCATGAACTCCAAGATTTAAAGATTAACGCCATTGACTCCCCAGAAGATACCACGTGGATGGCCCCTTTTATCAAATATTTGACCAACGGCCATCTACCAGATGACGCATCAGAGGCCAGGAAAATTGAAACCCGTGCGAAACGATATGTGCTCAATGACGGGCACCTATTCAAAAAAAGCTTTGAGGGACCGCTCCTGCGATGTCTATCCCCTTTGGAGGCAGAAGCCGTCATGATTTATGTTCATGAGGGGATATGCGGACTACATTCTAGGGCTCGATCTCTATATCATCGTGTCGTAAGAGCCGGTTATTTCTGGCCAACGCTCCTTGAGGATGCAAAGAAGTACACACGACGCTGCGCTGTTTGCCAACACCATTCTCCAGTCCCTCAGTTGTCAGGGGCACCTTTATCGATGACCCCACTTCCTTGTCCATTTGACAGATGGGGGATTGATATCCTGGGACCGTTCCCTCGATCGGTCCAGCAGCGCAAGTTTTGCATAGTGGCGGTGGAGTATTATACAAAGTAGATCGAGGCTGAAGCGGTTGCCATCATTTCTGAAAAGGTGGTAAAGCATTTCCTATGGAAGAACATCATAAGCCGCTTCGGGGTGCCTCGAGCCTTTGTGTCTGATAATGGACTTCAATTCCGCGGTAAAGCCGTTCGGGATCTTTGCGTCAAATTGGGTATCGCTCAGCACTTCTCATCGGTGGCTCATCCCAGACCAACGGATTAACTGAGGTCTCCAACAAAGTTATCCTGAAGGGGTTAAAAACTAAGTTGGAAGATTTTGGGGGAAAGTGGCCCGATCACATTTACGAGGTATTATGGGCTTACCGCACCACACCCTGCTCAACGACCCAGGAGTCTCCATTTTCTTTGGTATATGGGTCCGAAGCGGTCAGTCCAGTGGAGGTAGCCATAAGATCCCCTCGGATAACCCAGTATGATGAGCATTTGAATAATGAGCGAAGATCTTTGGACTTGGAGATGATTGAAGAGAAAAGAAACGCCATCTATGCACGCATGTGTACTTATCATAGAACAATGGAGCGAGCTCATAACAAACGAGTTGTGCCCAGGGAATTCTCAGAAGGCGACCTCGTCCTCAGGAACGTAAGAGTTCAGAGAAATGTGGGGAAGCTGGACACGAATTGGGAAGGGCCCTATCGGGTCATGAAGAACCTGGGCGCTGGGGCTTATAAACTTGAGAATCTAGATGGAGATGAGATCCCCCGAACTTGGAATGTATTGAACTTGAGGCGTTATTTTATATAAAGTGTTTGACATATATGGTAACTCTGAACTTTAAAACGTTTCGTGTGCTTGAATAAGTTTACAAACGAATGCAATACAAAGTATTTCTAGCTATGAGGGACCGATCTTGGAGTTGGATTTTCTGGACGAGTTTGGACTGGTGATTGTAGCGATCATCCACAAGGCTCCCAAGTAGTGTGACCGCTCTGACGAGTCAGTTGCTTCCACGCTTGCCGAGTACTTAGATGAATCGCATACTCTCAGAACTCACTACGAACTCAATTCTTCCTCCAAACGGCATCCATCACCTAGAGGTAGCCCTTGCTTCATTAAACTTGATCTACAGGCAAGAAACCATGACAGAGTTAACCTGTCAAATGCAAGCCAAAGCCCGTCATGGGACTATCTTAAGAACCGGGGCTTCGGCTAAAGATGTGTCATGGGACTCGTGAAGAGCCGTGGCAATACCGTCAAAGTCTTGATATTCCATTGGACGGACTCAAGTGGGATCTCATGGTATAGTTGGGGTTTTTCCCTAGCTTACTAGACTTAATGGAATTCGAAGTTAGTTGGTGAAAACCGTTCGGGCCATACTTGGCTTAAGCCCCGACCTTATACTTGGCAAATGCAGATTAGATAAAAGGAAGATGTTTATTTCAAGAACGTGGAGTTTACAAATACATGAAGGAAATGAAGGGAAATTAAATCATAATCTACTTGCCCTTCTTCCTTATCTGCTCCACCGGACTTCTCTACAATCCATGCCTTAAGATCCTCCAGCTTTTTCCCTCTTTCCTCAACTATCTCGTTGACCGATCTCTCCATCAGGTCAAATAGGGGATAGTTGAGATCATCTTCTAGTGGGGGTTCATCCAGTTCGGGGATCTCCCAGAAGTTTCCATCCTTGGTCAGTGGATCAAGTGTCTCCCAATGTTCATCTTCGGGATCCAGACCAAACTTGCTAACTATTTGGTCCTTCATGTTGTCCATGTATTGGGAGACGTTCGGTCCATAGACATTTGCCGCTAAGGCAAACATCAGGGGCGATCGGGCAAAACCCAATAGGGCTTCCCGAACCGCACCCTCAGTTGACCCTTGAACTCTGACCAGGTCTTCTTTGAGCGCTTCCCGCTCTTCCTTCAAGGCATTATTCTCATCTTGGGATGCAGAAGGAGCCTGTTGCTTTCGTCAGATATCTCATGTATCTGACGCTCCAGCTCCAAAACTCGGGCCGTGGTGGAGTTTGCTGCTGCTTGGGCCTCCCCCGCCTTTGAGGCAGCTAAGGACAACTCGGTGCCCGCTCCAAGCAGCTCTCCATTCAGACGGTCCCGATCGGCCCTGACCGCCTCCAGCTCCTTTTGTTTAATCTCAACTTGCCGTTGAGCTAAGGCAAGGTGGCTCTCCAGCTCTTCAGTTGCCGAGGAGGCGCTTTGGCTGAGTTGGATGGCGGAGGCCAGATCCAGGACCCTTCTATGCGACTGCAATAACCAAACGGGGTTAGAGAGGTGTACCCGATCATGAGCATAAGTTAAAAACCACTTACCACAGCTTGGGATTCCAGATATGCGGACACCAAGCTGGGGAGGGAGCCATCAATACCGGGCAGGTTCTTCTTTCCCAAGAGTCGGTATTCTTCGAGTGTGGCGTCCTTCCATGATGGGGGGACTCTCTTTGGTCCCCGGGCTTTGAAGACGGAGGACACCATCTCCTGGATCGCCCCGCGAATGGCCTCTGGATTGGACGAGGACGGGGCCGGTTTGTCGCCGATTGTGACGTCTTTTGTAGGGATTGGGGCTGCGGGCCTGCTAACAGTTGACCGCAACCTTTTGTATTGCTTCGGGGATCGGATCGCATCTGGCGATCGGTCCCGAGGTGTGGGGCCAGCTCCCCACGTGTGCCCAGACCGATCGGTCCACTTCTAGCAGGCGCTACTTCGGGCCATCCTTGTTCATCACATGCGACGACAACCCGCGACAAACTTGTCAGAAGCATGGTTCGGCAATGGGTGTAAGCCACTAGAGGCCAGAGAGTAGCCGGCTGGCAGCGCCGAAAGGTCNGTTAGAGAGGTGTACCCGATCATGAGCATAAGTTAAAAACCACTTACCACAGCTTGGGATTCCAGATATGCGGACACCAAGCTGGGGAGGGAGCCATCAATACCGGGCGGGTTCTTCTTTCCCAAGAGCCGGTATTCTTCGAGTGTGGCATCCTTCCATGATGGGAGGACTCTCTTTTGTCCCCGGGCTTTGAAGACGGAGGACACCATCTCCTGGATCGCCCCGCGAATGGCCTCTGGATTGGACGAGGACGGGGCCGGTTTGTCCCCGATTGTGACCCCTTTTGTAGGGATCGGAGCTGCGGGCCTGCTAACAGTTGACCGCAGCCTTTTGTATTGCTTCGGGGATTCCTCTTTGGGGCCCCGCTTGCTCATCGACGCAGAAGCTGATGGCCTCTGCGCCTTATCCCCTAAACTAGACGAGGGGCGGACATCTTCCACCCGAATCGACCCCTGCAGCAATAACCGCACGACGTTAAGATCCAATGGAGAATTATTCACGATCTTGTACATAGCGGGAAGGCTTAATGAGCGTATCTTCTTAGAGATAACCTCGTCCACCTCGTCCATGGATCGGGGCTTTGGCCTATGGCTGCTTGAGCTCCCAGACGATCTTGATGGCCCAACAGCAACGCGGCGCTTGGGCTTTGAGGCTTGCAGATGAGCCTCCTTTTTTGCTTTTGAAGCAACAGCCACTGCAGCTAAGCGGTTCCCGGACATGGTGTCAGTGGAATCTGCAAAATAAAAATAATGAGGATCAAGAAGTATGAATTGGAGGGGGCCAAGTCGTACCCGATTCTTCTGACTCAGAAAAGTCAGAGGTGGAGAATTCACCCTCCGGGGCAGGGGCTCTTTTTCTTCCTGCTACCCCGATCTCTAACAACTTCTTCTCCAGAATTATGTCAATTCGTTTGAGACGCCGTTCGGGAGGAGGAAGCATTGCCAAGGTATTGGCAATATCGGGGTGGGATGGGTTGAACCGGCTTCGGTCCAACTTCCCGATGTCTGGGTGAGTGGTTAGGAAGGTAACTTTCAGCAAGTCCTCCTTCGGGATGTCTATCCAGACATAGCAAGATTCCCATTCATATAGGGAATCTTCCTTGTCAACGATAATACATTCTTTCGTTCGGGTAGCTATGTAATATAGCTTGCGACCTCCTAACAACCTTCTGCCCCTACGGGATCCCACCAAGAATAAGTTGAAAAAAATGCCTGAGGGTCGGCTCCACCCTCTGTTTGTGGCAATAATAGATAAAGGCGATAATATATACGTAACTGCCCGGGAAAAGAGCAAAAGTCGGGCAGTGGATCTCCCGAAGAACTGCTGCGACGAAAGGATGCAGAGGAAATCGCAAGCCAGATCTAAGGGAAGCATAGCTAACGGGTATAGCGCTAGCCGGAACGTTCATCTCAGCGGGAAGGAAGCACGGAACGTCTTCCTTCCCCCTCCAGATGGGGTAATGGGTTGGAATGGAAAACTTAACCCTAAAGGCTTCAAGATCCATGGTAGTGATGTCAGGGTATCTAGACCTACGGGGTGCCATGGAGGATTTCCTTGAAGTTTGAAGAAGATTTGGAGATGAGCAACGGTTGAACGAGAATCGCCGGAGATTTTCAAAGCTGGGCAGTCTGTTGCAGAGAGGGATAATGGCCGCACAAAAGAAAAATCCTGACTTTTATATCGTGTACTGCTCAATCACAGGGTGACACGTCATCTCTGCAGGCGGCTGCAGTCTGACAATCTGCCCTCCTTTGGAATATGAAAAGGCGTTAGCTATTGCAGAGCCTGGAATTATGCCCTTGCCATTCAACTGTTCCGGATTTCAAATTCAAAAATCCACATCATGAAACATCTAAGTGTTGGATCGGTCCCCAAGGACGCCATTACGATCGGTTCGGGTACGAGTTTCCGAAGTTGTGATCGGCCACATGTGCACAAACGATCTCGATCGTTGATCGAACCCCGGTCACCACCATGATGGCGACTTAGTCCGAGGGGCTAGTGATGAGATCATCGGAACCCGATGCCCCGAACAGGGTCAGGATCAGCCTTGGCCATGACAGCCCAAAAAAACGCAAGCCGAACTTGGAGGCCCGGATCCAGCCCACGATTAGTAAAGGGCCCATTTATACCACTTGGCCCGATCGATCGCATCTGGCGATCGGTCCCGAGGTGTGGGGCCCAGCTCCCCACGTGTGCCCAGACCGATCGGTCCACTTCTAGCAGGCGCTACTTCGGGCCATCCTTGTTCATCACATGCAACGACAACCCGCGACAAACTTGTCAGAAGCATGGTTCGGCAATGGGTGTAAGCCATTAGAGGCCAGAGAGTAGCCGGATGGCAGCGCCGAAAGGTCCAGTGCCGTGCAACCCTGTGACGCCGTTTCCGGCGGCTGTTCCGCCTGATGGTAGCCGACCTAGTGGCAAAGGACAGACACAAAACGACACCCTACTGTACACAGTACAGTGGGAGTATAAAAAGGACACTTAGAGAATGAGAAAATGACTTTTTCCCGGTTTTCTCTAGAGAGCTTTGGCGTTAAGGATCACTCTCGATTTATTTTCGATTGCTTTTCCTCTCTTTGTTGTCGATCGAACAAACATGCATTGTATGATCATGAATTCGTTTAGTGAACAGGCTAAGGGCACTTCTTTCAGCCCTTAGTCAAGTGTTTTTTNTCTAGACAAGAGATAATGAGGGATACGGGAATGAAAGAACGTAAAAGGAAACGAAAAATAGAAAAGTAAGGAAAAAGATAAAAAGGGGGTCAAAAGCAAAGTAAGGAGGGGTTAAAGTGTGAATTAGAAAAGTTAGGATGTCTATAAATAAGGGTGAGGAGGCCCAAAAACGAGTTAATCATCATTAAGACACAAAAATTCGAAAATTGCCGCGAAGAAGGAAATTGTCGCGAAAATTTTGAAGGGCAAAAATTATCGTGAAAAAGTACGAAGGGCAAAATTGTCACGGAAATTTGGAAGGCAAAATTGTCGCGGAAATTTTGAAGGGCAAAATTGTCGCGGAAATTACGAAGAGTAAAATTATCGCGGATTTCCAGTAAGGCATAAATTATCGCGGATTTCATCCCCAGTGCAAAATTGTCTCGGATTTTGATCCCAGTGTATTATTATCGCGGATTTTAAGGCAGAGGTGGAATTGTTGTGGAAATACTTTGTTCGAGTGTTTTCGTTTCGTCCCGAAGTCGGATCGTGGGAGGAAAAAGGACACGTAAGGTCTACAGTAATCACATAGTTAACAATAAGATAATAACGTCAGAATTCGAATATCTAAGACCGTTGACGAAATGCAGAGGAAGCACGGGAAGATTATAACAGGCTAAAGCAAATGGTAAGCGGAGTGAACACAATATAGTAAGAGAAGGTTCAGACTTAGGGAATGGGATTGAGTTAATAAAGAAGGAAGAAAAGATACAAATGAATGAGATAAATGATAATAAGACTCGGGTGAGGAAGGATGGACCGTCCGACCGAACCCGGAATCGTACCTAGTACACGATTCGCCAAAGGAAGGGCATGCCTGATGAAGGGAACGATAATTTCCAAAGAGGAAAAGATACGTACGAAGAGGGCAGAACGGATCCGGGTGGAAAAGTGGTAGCGCCTAAGTACCCACCCGGGGAAGGGAAGCATATGGCCCGTCGAGTTATCCAACAGCTAACGGTTGGCTTGGGCGGGACATGCACCGAGCATGTTAATCTCGGCAACAGTAAATTTAATGAATGATGGAAATGATAAGGGTAAAAGAAGAGGGAAATAAGGAAACGGTTAAGTGGAATGATTCACGTGTGCGTGTACGGTGTAACTAAGAAGTGAAAAGATAATGCGTAGTGTGTGTGAAGTTTCCTTTAATAGATTGTGACCGTTTTACAGATTTTGTAGGTGACGCAGATGAGATATGATTGGGATAGGGGAAGGAGGTCGTCGGTTGTCCGGTGATAGAGTCTGGTCCTTTGGAGAATACTCTAAATTATGCTGTCGTACTTTCATGTTTCGAACTATGTTTTAAATTTGCATTCGAATGTTTCCGTTTTGATTATCATGTTTTAACAAAACAACTAGGCCCAAATTAGGGTCGTTACAGCTGCCCTGTGCAGCGAAGGGTCAATGTGCCAGCACCGGTTGTTTGGATCGGGGGGTTCCCGGACCCCGAAGGGACCAGCGTACCCCCAGTTGCTGATTCACTCCCCTCAGCGCTGCCCGATGCTTCGCGTTGTCCTTCAGAAGGGCGGACCGAAGCAGCTGCCATGCGTTTGAAATGAGAGCTAGGCATTGTCTCAGTCGAATCTGCAAAAAAAATACATAAGGATCAGGAAAGTATAAACTAAAAACATTACTTCATACACGATCCTTCTGATGGATCTGAACTAGAAAACATCCCCTTCGGGGCTGGGGCTCCTTCCCTACCCGTAACACCTATTTCTATTAATCTTTTCTCCCGAAGCAGATCTATTCGCTTAAGGCGTGCTTCGAGAGGGGGGAACAACGCAAGCGTATTTGCGGTGTCCGTACGGTAAGGGTTGAACCTACTTCGGTCCAACTGACCTATGCGTGGGTGAGTTAGGCGCGGCCATGCTTTCAACAGATCCTCTTTCGGGACTATTATCCACACATAACAGGCCTCCCACGCATGGAGAGACTCTTCTTTATCTACAATAACGCACTCTTTGGTGTGCACCGCTATATAATACAATTTACGGCAGCCTAAGAGACCTTTCCCTTTTCGGGATCCTTCCAAGAACAGGTTAAAGAAATGTTCTAAGGTCGGGGCCCGATTTTGTTGGTGACAATAAAAAATGAACGCTACTATATACACATAACTGCCAGGGAATAACTCAAAAGTGGGGCAGTGGATCTCTTTAAGCACAGCCGCTACAAAGGGATGTAGCGGAAAAAGAAGCCCGCACTTTAAAGAGGCGTAACTAACCGGAATAGCAGATGCCGGCACGTTCATTTCCGCCGGAAGGAAACAGGGAATATCTTCCCGTCCCTTCCAGATAGAATAATTTGCCGGAATTGAAAATCTAGACGTAAACTCTTTAATATCCACCTCAGACATGGATGGGTATCTCATTTTATGAGGAGCCATAAGTGTATACCTTAAAGAAAGTGGATTGAAAAGGGTTGAACGTGAAATGGATTGAGGGGACAGAGAGTCGATTCTGCAGTTCTTCCTTCGCGATAATGACGATGAGGGGAAACAGTGCTCAAAATCCCGATTTAAATATTAATCTCACAGCCAATAGTGAGCCGCCACGTAATACTGCCCAAGACAGTGACAGTACAAAGCGCACTCATCACGCCTCTTGAACTATCGAATATGAAGAGGCGCAGATCGGAATATTAATATTTAAAGAATAACAAAAATAAAACTACAACTTAAATATACGTTATTAATTTTTAAACGCAATCAATTCCTATGCTAAGGGAAAGATCGGTCCCCTGGACACTCACTACCAACAGGTACGGTCCCATGTTCTCATGAATGTGCAGACATCATGTGATCGGCCTTGTATCACCTCTACGATGGCAATCAAGCCCGAGGGGCTAGTGATGAGAACTTTAGGACCGGGTACCTTGTGATGGGTAAGGCCCATTAACTATTGGGCTAATTCAAATGGTGGAAACGAATTATTGCAGCCCATTTGTACACTTAAGAAAAAGCAGCCCGATGTTAAAGAGAGGACCGAAGATTACCTTAGGCGAAATAAAGCGTTTTCTAGTAACTGGCTCCTTGATTCGGTCTGAACGGTTCAGACTCACGTTTTCCACGCTTCGGGCCTCCACACGTGTACCACGCCTCGGGCCCGATCACGCAGACCACGCCTCGGTCCCAACCTCGTTTTACATCCCGCGATAACAACCTCTAACAAACCTGTCAGAGGCGGTTACAGAGAGTGATTTACACACGCCGTTAACTCTATAAATACAGGGCACGACGACGGAAATAGCAGGACCCTTTGGACGTGTAAGAACATGCCGTTACCCTGCCGGAGTTCTTACTGCTTTCTTTTCCTTTTCATTTTCATTAAGCCTCTGTTGTATTCATTATGAATTATTCGATTAGTGAACAGGCTAAGAGTATAATATCCTATTAGTCAAGTGGTTTTCACCCCAATTCCTGGGGTTTCCACTATACATCGCCGTGTCATCGTTTATTTCCAGTTTTTAATCGTCTTCCACAACAAAAATAAATCAGAACCGAGTTCGTTTGCTAAACGAACCGGACGCCTGTTTGTACCCCCTAAAAAGGGATCATAACAGCATGCATTGATAATATCAACTACATACAAATTATCATGTTGTACCAATGTACTAGTTCCGACAAATTTTGAATTAAAAAACAATTTAACAGTTCTGTTTCCAAATGACAAATAATAACCTTCATTGTCTAAAATAGAAACTGAAATCAAGTTCCGTCTAAAAGACTGCACAACCAAAGTGTTTTTCAAATCCAAATAAAAACCAGTATTTTACAACAAACGAAAAGTCCCAATGCCTTCAACTTCTACTGAATCACCGGCCTCGTATAGAGGTAGCTTCGGTCCTCTAGTTGAACATCGGGCCGCTCTTCCTTAGAGGTGTAAGTGGGCTGCAGGGATTCATTTTTGCCATTTGAATTGACCCAACCGTTACTGGGCCTTATCCATCACAAGATACCTGGTCCTGGAGTTCTCATTAGGTACAGACATTAGATAAAAACAGACTTTTTTTTACGTCATGCATGATACTTATGACAGTCATACTTTATATGAGAATTTACCTCATTACAAAAGTAACATTTAATTTTCTTCGGTCTCGTCTTAGGAACAGGATTAACAACTTCCTTTCCTTTATAAGAGCCAACATGTTTCTTTTGTAAATTGAGTTTTGCAGTATTTTTGTTTTTCTATTTCTTAGTGTCTCGAGGTCGATGCAAAATGAGCATATTCAGTCTTGTGTGTTCTCATCCTTTCTTCCTCTTGGGCCAACTTTGAAATGAGCTCATTAAGTGTCTATTTATCCTTCTGACAATTAAATCTCACTTCGAATTGTTCAAAATGAGGAGGAATCGAAAACAACACTAAGTGAACAAGAAAATCTTCGGGCAATTCTATCTTAAGTGCCTTCAATTTTCCTGCCCACTGCTGCATACTAATAACATGCTCCTTTATATTTCCATCACTCTTATACTTAGTGGTGACAAGTTTGCGTAAAACAACACTTATCTCCGCCTTATCGCTTTTCAGTAAGCTTTGTTAAAGAGTTTTAAGAAAAATTGCAGCGTTTTGTTCCTTAGAAATATTGTCCAAAAATGATTCTGAAATTACATTCATCATGATCGTTAGACTTACGCGATTTGACATCTCCTACTTCTCGTATAAAAGTTTGACATCAACAGAACTTTTATCCGAAAGAGAAGGAGTTCGATGACACCGAAATGCGTAATCCAAATCCAAGCAGCTCATAACAACCATAATTTTATTTTTCCAGACTTTGAAGTTTGTGCCGTTAAGCACCGGAATGCTGCTCAGTGATGGAGATACATAATCAGCATTAACCTTGTTGCTTGAATGTAGAGAACGATAAATGATTAGCTCACAATAAAAATCAGTGAATACTTAAATGACATAATAACAAATTAATCCGGCCAAGTTGTATCAATCTTTGGATTGTACTACAACTCACTAATGATCAATCTGTTTACAGCGATCTAGTATGATAATAAAATCCGGCCAAGTTAATAATCTTCCTTTGGGCCGATTAAAAAACTCGCAATGGATAATCTAATATATCATTAATACTAATAACTGAATGTGATTACTAAACACGGCAAAACAATAATCTACATTTGGATAGAATTATTGCCCGTATATAGAATAGTAACCACTAATACCTTAATAATTCAACAACACAGAAATATCGCAATGAAAGATGTTACTTAGGCAACAATATCGTTTTAATTTCTTAAAATATAATAAAAAAAGACAATCTCAAAATTGAGTATATCATTTCACTGATACCGTAATAAATAGTATTTATTACGAACTTATAAAAATCAATTAAATATGTTTAACAAATGATTTTCTAATATCCAAATGAAAATCAATTATATATATTTAATAAATAATTTTCGAAAATAATAATTAATAATCATAAACTTAATTGATTTTCTAATATCCAAATGAAAATCAAATAAATAATTGATTTTCTAAATAAATGCAAAAAATCCATTTATTTAATCATAAACAATTAAATATTCAAATATCATTAATTGTTTAATATCATTAATTATTTTCGAAAATTAATGAAAATAAATTAATGATACAAACAAATGTCCATAAATGCACCATTGCATTTAATGCATTAAATTTTGTGCAAGAATTTGAATAGTTTAATTGTAATGAATTAATTTTAGAGATACGAAGTAGAATATGTAAATGAAGAACCCAGAAATTCATCTTCAACATTTGAAGATAATAAGAATCCGCAGAATTCTTCCATATGCAAACATTTGCAAAATTCATCAAAACGTAGATTCTCGGGTACTTGCTATCGAAAATTCAGATTTTCGTATTCATGAAATCATTCTTAACACCATTTTACAGAATTCTGAATTTTCAGCAAAGAAGTGGCATGAAGTCATATTCAAAATTCCGTAAATCTGCAAATTTCGTTTTCCAAAATCTAATTTCAAAATATAGATTCTGAAAAGTTTCCCAATTTAAACAACCCATACGAAAAATTGATTTCTTGAACTTAATGAAATTGATTTTTCAATTCTGAAATTTTTTCCAAATTTTCAGAATTCTTTACAAATTAAATTCTGAAAATTCGTAACTTCAGAATTTTGTTTAAAATCGAAAAGAAACATGTTTCCGAAACTTGAAAAAATCGTTCCAATATTTTCTGATTTCCAAAAATTTATGAAATCCATTTTTACGAATGAATTCCAGTAATCTAATCATGACTCTGATACCAATTGATATGATTACTGAGATTCTATATCGGAATTAACACAGAAGAAGCAATACTTGAATTCATCATTACGATGAATAATCTGAAGAACATCAAAAAACCTGAGAGAATGATCTTTAGTCTGATCGTAAGAAGATGACCAGATGCAGAGCTGAACGTATTCTCTTCTTACTCAGACTGGGATCACACCTCATATTAATAAATGAAGTTTGGACTAATTGCAAATCCACCCATCAAGAAATTGGAATTGAGTTATCAGGAATTCCATACATTAATAATTAACCCTCATATTATAATATTAAATGACTATGGTCTATATCATAAATTGATCACCAAATTAGACAATTAACCTTATTATAGTAACAATAAATATGATCAAATATTTACATGTGGGTGCACATACATAATAGTATATCTAAGAAGATAACACATAATATTTAATCCACATTATTAGAATAAATATTCTAACATGAAAATCCCAAAGACCTCCCAATTTAGTATGATCTCAAAACCTGCGAAATCATATATGACTAGATGAGATGTAAAATTCATATCAACATATATTTAGTATATGGACATGGTATGATGAAAATTTCTCTTATTGCGGATCGATTTAAAACCTAAAACATTTTATTTTAAGAATATTATAGACATGCACAAATGAGAACATCTTATGAATACTGCGACAATATTGTATTCTTAAATTAATATAAATTTTCTGCTGTTGACAGCAATAAATTAACTTTTATTTGTTTTTATATAGAATATTAATATGTGGGCCTTTTGAATTATTGTAAATTAATATAATATTTCTGTTTCTTTGCAGCATTTAAAATCCATTAATGACGTCATGCTGCATACATGACAGATCTCAGCACAAGTTTAGTGGGCGACTTGGTACAGTAACAGTGTCAGTTACTGTACAACTCGATTTTGTCACTGTGTCAATTCTTATCACGCACATAGTAGTGATGGACGTATGATGTGACATGCCTATGGGCAGCTCGGTTTCTATAATTATAGAAATCGAACTGCGTATTTCTTTTTAAAAAAAATAAATATAGCACGGTTTCTGCAATAGTAGAAACCAGGCTAAATTTAATTTTTTTTAAAAAAAAATATAAGGGTGACGGAAGCAAATTCATATTTATAATTTTATAAATTGTTGAGTTTTTATTGTATCTTAGTGAGTTTCTGATTTTTTATTCGAATGGGTCCAGTCCGATTTCCGTTTAACAAAAACCGGGCTACGCTTTATAAAAAAAAGAGTGGCCCGGTTTCTCGTGTTACAGAAACCGGGCTACTCACACGTCAATCACTGCTATTTTGTTGAAACGACCGGTATCACTGTTATTAATTATAAAAAAAAATTCAGTGATTTATCGACGATTTACACGTCTGACACTGATAGGTCCATCAAAAAACTGACACTTACACTGACACGCCCGGTTTCCGTTTAACAAAAACCGGGCTACGCTTTAAAAAAAAAAGAGTGGCCCAGTTTCTCGTGTTACAGAAACCGGGCTACTCACACGTCCATCACTGCTATTTTGTTGAAACGACCGGTATCACTGTTATTAATTATAAAAAAAAATTCAGTGATTTATCGTCGATTTACACGTCTGACACTGATAGGTCCATCAAAAAACTGACATTGACACTAACACGCCCGGTTTCTGTTTTACACGTCTGACACCGACACGTATTTAAATATTTATTTCATTTAAATATTTTCGGATTATTAATGTAGAAACCGAGCTATTTTTTTCTGAAATAGTATTTCACATAGCTCGGTTTCTGAAATAGTAGAAAGCAAGATATTTTTTTTTTAAAAAAAAAAATCCGTAGCCCGGTTTCTGGTGTAATAGAAACCGGGCTCCCAAACGTCATTCACTGCTATTTTGCTGAAATGACCGAATTCAGTGTTATTAATTAAATTAAAAAAAAATCAGTGTTTTTTTATTTATTTAAGATTATGTCAATGATATGGATGGTAAAAAACTCCAGGTTTAGTAAGGGCTATTAGATTCTTATAGGTCTGTTAACGTTTTTGTTGTAACTTCTAAGGTTATTTGAATGAAAATGTGTTTATTTTCAAAATGATTCTAATTTTCAAAATGATAATGTATGTGATACTTTATGATGTAAATAATGAGTTGTAAAATTTAATGTGCTAAGTAGAAATGATAATAAAAGAATGCCATGTATTACAATTAAGAATCAGAATTACGAAAAATGGTTTAGTATAACGTTCGATTAGTTAAAAATATCAATTTTTTTGTAAAATATTTTTTTAAAAAAAAATAAATGTTAATTATATATTTTTAAAATTTTTAATTAAAAATATTTTATAATATTAACTATTCTAAATTTTTAAAAATATTCTAAATTTTTAATTAAAATATTCACAATGTATTTTAAAAACTGGTTTTATTACGTTAAATCAAGCTCCGACAGGTTTATTTGCCAAAAACAAGTTTTTTAAAGTACGTTAAAGATTAATTACTTGGTACTACGAACCATATATTTCTACATCTTCAGTTTTTTTTGTGAACTCACAACTGTTCATGGAAAGAAACAATTCATATTAGATTTTTAGTGTGAGTTTATATCTACTAAAATGACGATTTTGATCACTCTAATTACTTGTTATTGTGGATTGATGAGAACTCTAGAACCGGGTACCTTGTGATGGGTAAGGCCCAGCAACGATTGGGCCAATTCAAATAGCGAAAATGAATCCCTATAGCCCACTTACACCTCTAAGGAAGAGCGCCCGATATTCAACTAGAGGACCGAAGATGACCTTAACGAAATAAAGCGTTTTCTGTCAGCTGGCACCTGGGTTCGGTCCGAGCGGTTATAGAACGGTTACAACTCACGTTTACCACGCTACGGGCCCGATCACGCAGGCCATGCCTCGGTCCTTACCTCGTTTTACATACAGCGATAACAACCTCTAACAAACCTGTCAGAGGCCGTTACGGAGCGTGATTTACCCACGCTATGAACTCTATAAATACAGGGCAAGACGACGGAAATAGCAGGACCCTTTGGACGCGGAAGAACAGGATGTTACCCTGCCGGAATTCTTACCGCTTTCTTTACCCTGTCATTTTCATTAGCCTCTCTTGTACTGACTATGAGTTATTTCATTATTGAATAGGCTAAGAGCATAATCTGCTCTTAGTCGAGTGGTTTTCACCGCAATTCCTGGGGTTTCCACTATATATCAACGTGCACTTATTTTATTTCCAGCTTTTGATCGTCTTCCATATCTAAAATAAATCAGAACCGAGTTCGTTTGTTGAACGAACCGGACGACTGTTGGTACCCCCTAAAAAGGGACCATAACAGTTTGGCGCTGTCCGTGGGGATGATTCTCTAATCCCATTTGAGTTTTCTACCAGGGATAGGATAATCAAAGGCATGGCGAGTGGAACTCCGACAAAAAATAGTGACGTGCTTCCCGACAGTCTTCTAGCACCAATATTCACTTTACAGGATTTGGAAGCTATCGTTAGGAAGGTGGTACTGGAAATTACGTCGCAGAAAAGTGGAATAGAACCACCGGTTGCATCCAGTCGTGTTCCCAGAAGCAGAGGTTATGAGAGTGATCCTGACGAACGCTGTACTGATGAAGAGGAAATCATGAGGAATGGCGTCTCAACGAGGAGGCCTAGATATCGATCAACTCCTCCCCCTCCGGCCAGAGCTCTAACTCCCGCTCCTAAAAATGACCAGGAGCAGATGCAGCAACGAATATATGAGCTCACCAGGGAGCTGGAGAATATGCGTGCATTGAAGGATTGCGAACCGAATTTGGGACGCAATCCTGGTTTATTTAACAGGGTCATGGAGGCTCCTATCACGCGAAGTAAGGATGACGATTGGTGGCATAATTTACATGTTGTCCAAACGTCATCCCAGCAATCTGAAGGCGTATCAGCCGCCTTGGGAGATTTGATGCTCCCCTTTTTTGAGGAAATCTGGGCAACAGTCCCAGATCGGCATTATCGCAACCCCGAGGGGTTGCCGACATTTCGTGGCGATGGTGATCCGATCGATCATATCGCTGATTTCGAGTTACTTATGGGAACGGTTCGGGCCTCTGATCCGCTAAAGTGCCGCATCTTCGCGGCAGGATTACAAGGCGATGCCTGAACATAGTTCAAAAATCTGCCGGCCCGATCCATACAGTCGTATGGCGGGTTTATTTTGGCTTTCTCAGAGCAATTCGCTCCAAATGTAGGACCGCCTCGAAGCAGACATGAACTATATCAGCTAAAATATATCCCGGCAAAAATGAGTCTTCGGTCCTTTATGGAGAAATTCAACAGGACCGCCCGTGGCATCAAACTCGAGCTCCGGGATAAAATCGATATTCTACAGCAGATCTTAGGACCGTGCGGCCTTTCGGCCAGTTTGGTGAAGAGCCCACCATCTACCTTGGGAAAACTTCTTCAGAAAATAAACAAGTATATTAAGGTAGATGAAGCGCTGGGGCTTGGTTATCGGAAGCCTAGCGGGAATTCTGAGCCCGCAGGTGATCATAGGGTTTCATACCCGAAGAAACAGTCGCGAGAAGTAGCGGCTGTGAGTGAAAAAGACGTCCCCCCGAAGCAGGAGGACAATCGGGTGTATTGCGAGCTTAATCATAATCGCGATCACCCGACCTTGAAGTGCCCGCTGTTGAAAGAGACAGTAGAGACAATGAGTAAAGAGAAGCCTGACCGAAATGGTCAGAAGGGCAAGCGAGCGGAATCCCCCCAAAGGGGCCATCAAGGTGACGATCGTCACAGGCCGCGGGGAAGAGATAATCGGGGACAACCCCGAAATTACAACGATCGGACGGAGGACCGAAGGTCTCCTCTGCCAGAGCAAGAAGGAGGCCAACACGGTCGTGAGAACCGTGGTCAGGGCCGAAGAAGAAGATGGCGGGGCCGTGGCGGCAGAGCCCCGCAGAATGAGGGTGGGAGACATGAGCAGGCTGCTCCCCCAGCTGCTGAAACTGGTGCCCAACCTCCTCGAAATGAGGCGGCACCTAGAGAAGTGGCCGGAGATATTTATGTTATCTCCGGTGGATTGAGAATAAATGAATCGGTCCCGGACCGAAAGAGAACAGCGCGCGGAGACTCTGCTGAGAGCTCCGAATCTGTGGCGCTGGTAAAATATGATCCCATGGATCGGTCCTCCTTCTTCAGAGAGGACATCACTTTCACCCCGGCTGATTGGGAAGGGATCATTGAACCCTGTGACGACCCCCTCACCGTTACAGGGGTCATCGGGATTCGCCGTGTCCACAGAATCTTGGTGGACACTTGGGCCTCGTGCAATCTTATGAAGCGCGAGGTCGCTGAAATGTTGGGAGCAGCTGCTCACGATCTGCCGATCGCCAACATAACTCTTTGGTCGTTCGACCAAAGAAGTGTTATTCCGTGTGGGAAGATGTTATTCCTCGTTACCATTGGAGAGCCATCCAAGGACCGATCGGAAGATCTGGAATTCATTATCGTTGAAGTCGACTTGGCTTACAACGCTATTATCGGACGGACCGGCCTGAGTATGTTTGAGGCGGTCTCTTCTACTTATCACATGATGCTTAAGTTCCCCTCCATTCATGGAGTTATTTCTGTTAAGGGGGATCAGAAGGTAGCTAGACAATGCTACATGAGCTCGTGCCGAACGTTGGCACCGATTAAGAGGGCCCAGGTGGATCTGCTGGAAGAGCTGCCGCACCCGAGGCAAGCAATGGAACTCGTAGGGTTCAAATTGATTAATCTGGTTGAGGATACCTCAACCAAGACAACTCGCATCGGGGCTCATCTAGCCCCTGACTTTGAAAAAGAACTTATCCACCGGCTGAGAAGTCACGTGAATATATTTGCTTGGACCCCGGATGATGTTCCGGGGATTGACCAATCCGATAGTGAACATCGGATCAATACTGAGCCTGGAACGAAGCCTGTTAGGCAGAAAAGGAGACGCTATTCTCCTGAGAAGATCGAGATCATCCGGGCTGAAGTGAATAAGCTTCTACGGTCGGGATTTATCAGAGAAATCCACTATACTGAATGGGTTGCAAACCCAGTGGTGGTTTCCAAACCGGACGGGAAATGGCGAATGTGCATCGATTTTACCGATGTGAACAAAAGTTGTGAGTCAGATCCTTTCCCGTTGCCGCACATCGACCGACTGGTAGATGCTGTTTCTGGTAGCACCATGATGAGTATCATGGATTCTTACTCTGGGTATCACCAGATCTTCTTGGCTGAAGAAGATCAGAAGAAATCATCGTTCATGACCGAAGATTGGGTTTTCTGTTATGTGGTTATGTCCTTCGGTCTCAAAAATGCTGGAGCAACATACCAAATGTTGGTCAACAGAATCTTTAGAGAGTTGATTGGCCACATGATGGAAGTGTATGTTGACGATATGATTGTAAAATCTATGAATGATGAAGACCATCTTTCTTATTTGTCTCGTTGTTTCGAAGTATGCCGAAAATATAAGCTCAAACTAAATCCAAACAAGTGCTGCTTCGGGATCCGAAGTGGAAAATTCTTAGGATATTATGTTTCAGAGAAAGGCATAGAGGTTAACCATGAGAAGGTGCAATCTATCATTGATATGCAACCTCCGAGAAACAAGAGAGAATTTCAAAGGCTTACTGGTCGACTAGCCGCGCTGAGCAGGTTTATTTCGAAATCCACAGACCGGGCCTTACCTTTTTTCAGAGTGCTAAGAAAAGCAAGCCAAATGGATTGGACCGAAGAATGCGATCGGGCCTTCTCCGAGCTCAAGACTTATTTAAGCACTCCCACGGTGATGGTAAGTCCAACTTGTGATGAACCTTTGGGGTTATATCTTGCGGTGTCCGAAGTTGCCGTCAGCGCAGCTCTGGTGACCATACGAGATGACATTCATAGACCTGTTTATTATGTCAGTCATTCTCTAGTATCTGCAGAAACCTAGTATAGGCCTCATGCTAGCTTTAAAGAAAGATGTATCCAAGTTGAAACATTATTTTGAAGGCCGAACGGTCTATGTTTATACGGATCAGCCTCTGAAAATACTCTTTAAACAAAAGGATTTGAATTAGAGATTGGCAAAATGGGCTATCAAACTCAGCGCTATGTATCTGGAATTCCTACCCCGAAGGGCGATCAAAGCTCAGTTTCTAGCCGACTTTGTGGTTGAAATGACCCGATCGGCCATCTCTCTTAACCAAGAGGATGATCGATGGACGGTCCACGTGGATGGATCAACCTTCGGGGGAAGAGGAGCGGGCATTACCCTGACAACGGTACAAGGTGATCTTATTCATTCCGCAGTCAAATTTTCCTTTGCTGGAACAAATAATGTGGTAGAATATGAGGCAGTACTGTCAGGAATAACCTTGGCTCGAAAAATGGGAGTTAGTAGAGTGCGAATGTTCTCAGACTCGAAGTTAGTAGTGGAACAATTCGCAGGGAGATTTGAGACTCACGATCCGATGATGAGGTTGTATTGCGCTAAAGTTCTGGAGTTATCCAAGAAGTTCAATGAGTTCTCTCTCGACCATGTGCCACGAGAACAAAACAAGGTTGCCGACGCACTCGCCAGATTGGCTTCGATCATACCTGACATAGAGCCGAGCACTATTTCGGTCCACGTTCAGGACCGACCTTCGGTCGAGATTCCCGTGACCGAACAGTCTATTGAAGAGATTGGGGCTTTATGTCATGAACTCGAGGGCTTGAATATTGATGCTACTGAATCCCCAGGAGAACCCAATTGGATGGACTCCTTCATTAAATACCTCTCAAACGGATATCTCCCTGAAGATAAGTCTGAAGCCAGGAAAATCGAGGTCCGGGCTAAGAGATTCACCTTAGTCGACGGACGCTTGTTTAAAAAGAGTTTTGAAGGCCCACTTCTGCGATGTTTATCTCCTATTGAGGCCAAAGCCTTCATTATTTATGTTCATGAAGGGATATGCGGCATCCATTCAGGGGCCCGATCTTTATACCACCGCATTGTCAGAGCCGGGTATTTTTGGTTAACATTGCTCGCTGATGCCAAGCAATATACTAAGCGTTGCGCCATATGTCAATACCACGCTCCACTCCCGCAATTGCCTGTGGCTCCACTATCGATTACCCCATTGCCTTGTCCGTTTGACAGATGGGGGATTGATATCCTCGGACCTTTTCCTCGATCCATAGGGCAAAGGAAATTTTGTATCGTAGCGGTGGAATACTATTCAAAGTGGATTGAAGCAGAAGCCGTAGCCATCATCTCGGAAAAAGTGGTCAAGCACTTTATCTGGCGAGATATTGTGAGCCGCTTCGGGGTTCCCCGAGCACTCGTATCTGACAATGAGACTTAGTTCCGCGGAAAGAGCATACGAGACTTATGCATCAAGTTGGGCATCATCCAGCATTTCTCATCAGTAACCCACCCCCAGACCAATGGACTTACGGAGGTATCTAATAAGGTTATCCTGAAAGGATTGAAAACCAAGTTGGAAGATTTCGGGGGTAAATGGCCTGAAAACATCTATGAGGTCCTATGGGCATACCGAACTACACCTCGCTCAACGACCCAGGAATCACCTTTCTCATTGGTGTATGGGACCGAAGCTGTTAGCCCGGTGGAGGTTGCCATCCGATCACCTCGGATATCTCAATACGATGAGCATATGAACGGTGAAAGGAGATTATTGGACCTCGAGATGATCGAAGAAAAAAGAGATGCAGTTTATTCACGGATGTGTGCTTATCAGTGGAATATGGAACGGGCCCATAACAAACGAGTCCTAACAAGGGAATTCTTTGGAGGCGATCTCGTCCTCAGAAGCATTAAGGTGCAGAGGAACGTGGGAAAGCTGGAAAGAAATTGGGAGGGACCGTATCGCATATCGAAGAAATTGGAATCAGGTGCGTATAAACGTGAAACGTTAGATGGTATAGAGGTCCCCCGAACTTGGAATGTCATGAATTTAAGGCGATACTTCTTATGAATTCTCGATTAATGTTTTGACTCGATAAAAAACATTCCATTAAACGTAAGTAGTAAACAAGTAAGTACAAGAGTTAACTATTTCTAATAGAATGATGGACCAATCTTGGAGTTGGATAAGCTTAGGACGAATCTGGACTGGTGACCGAAGCTTATTGTCCGCAAGGTTCCCAAGTTGTAGTGACCGCTCTGACGAGTAAGATGCTCTTGCACTTGCCTAGCCCCATGGATGAGTCGTGATTCTCCCAGAACTCATTACGAACTAAGACATTCCCTTCAACGGCTTTCAGTCTTTAGGGATGGCCTTTTGTACATATGAAACCTGCTACAATGAAAGGAATGATAGTCAGCATATCGAAACATAAGATCGGTCCTAACACAAGACGTATTATGAGCCATGCTTAGCCAGGAAAACATAAGGGACTTTATTAGAACCAAGGTTCGGCGAAAGCTCGTTAAAACTCATAGTTAACGCAGACTAGGCCTATTCAGTTGAGTAATGATTCCAATGACGGAATAAGAGTGACCCATACACCATGTAAAACGACTGATCCAATCAAAGTTGACCTAAATAAACTAAATATAACGTCTGGGACCGATGGTTGACACCCTGTAAGTGTCCCTGATCTTATACTTGTTAGTTTATTCAGAAGTTAAGATAAAACAGCTTCGTTAAGATAAAACTTATTAGTTTATTCAGAAGTTCGTTATATCACTTCGTTTCGGCAATTAAAATAATCAAAGTGGAGGAAAAAGTCTTTATATTAAACAAGAAGTGCGGCAGATACAAAATGACAGCTAAATCTAACTAATCTGCCCTTCTTCCTTGTCTTCCGCTTCGGGCTCGTGGGGTTCGGTCCGGGCCGCGAGCCGCTTCAACTCCTCCTCTTGATTGGCCACCTTCTGGTTGACCGCTTTCTCCATCTCTTCAAAGAGATAGAAGAAAGGATCTTCTTCCAGCACAGGTTCTTCCAAATTTGGAATAACCTGAAATTTGCCATCTCTTTCAAGTGGCTCGATCATCTTCCAGCGCTCGTCCGAAGGGGAAAGACCGAACGTCTGGATAACTTGCTCTCGCATGTTATCCAGGTACTTCGCAGTGTAAACCCCATGTATGTTATCCGCTAAAGCGAATAACAACGGGGATTGAGCGAACCCCAGAACTGCTTCCCGAACCGAACCTTCGGTCGAAGTGCGGGCCCTCGTCAACTCATCTTCCAAGGCCGCCTTTTCTTCTTGTGCCCGAAGGAGAAGCTCATTCAGCTTATTCATCTTTTCCTGGGCCCGACCTTGGACTTGGTTGATTTCTTCGTCATTGGCCCGCAACTTGGCCTCCAAATCGTCTATTCGCCCCTGAGCCGTTTCCCCCACCTTCTCCAGCTCAGAGACTTTATCTGCTAAGAGTGAGACCTCCGTCCCTGCTCTTAGCAGCTCATTGTCCAATCGGTCACGGTCCTACCGTACCGTGACCAATTCTCCATGCTTCATCTCAACTTGCCTTTTCGCAAGGTCAAGTTGGTTTTGGACTTTCTGGGACACAACGCTATCACCTTGGTATTTCTCCATGGTAGTAGCGGTTGTAAAAGCTTTCCTCAACATCTGCAAAAGACCACACATTGTTAAAAATGAAGTTTCGGGCCTCCATGTTAAGCCAAAGTTACCTTAGATGTGAGGTCGAGGAAGCTTTCCATAATATCTTCCCCAGATACGTCCGCTTGGACGTTATCTGAGTTCTGCTCCCCAAAAAGGCGGAAGTCCTTTACAAAGGCACTCCGCTAGGAGGATAACTTCCTCCCCTTGTTGAACCTGTCCAACAGGCCCAGAGCAACTCCCCAATCGGAGTTTGTCTTCGGGCCCTGCCCAGGTTCCTTCAGGACTATCCCTTTATTGGGGAGCGGAGTGCGGCCCCCCTTCCTCAGCCTCTTCGGCTTCTGCAAGGCTTCCACTTCGGTCACCCTCTTCCCTTTTCCTAAGGGGACCAGCGGCAGGGAGACGTTCGGCTTAAGCTGAGGGCCGGGGAGAACCTTCTCCACAGGAACGCTCCCTGCAGCAACAAAGTAATAGTCTCAGTGTTAATAAGGAGGTGTTACCGATTTGATAGAGGCTGGATAAGCTCAAAGAACAAATCCGAGGCTTTATCACCTCCTCTACCACTCAAAATACCCGAAACGCAGGCCCTTCTCCGCTTGAAGACTGCCCGGTGCAGCGGAGGGTCAACGTGCCCGCGCTGGTTGTTTGGATCGGGGGGTTCCCTGACCCCGAAGGGACCACCGTGCCCCCGTTGCTGATTCACTTGCTTCAGCGCTGCTAGATGCTTCCCTTTGTCCCTCAGAAGGACGGACCGAAGTAGCTGCCATACGTTTAAAACGTGCGCTCGGCATCGTCTCAGTTGAATCTGCAAAACAAATACATAAGGATCATGAAAAATTAAAATGTAAACACTATTTCATACCCGATCCTTCTGATGGATCTGAATCTGAACTAGAAGAAAAAACCCCCTTCGGGGCTGGGGCTCCGGTCCTACCCGCAACGCCCATCTCTATTAACCTTCTGTCCCGAAGCAGATCTATTCGCTCAAGGCGTGCTTCGGGAGGGGGGAACATCGCAAGTGTATTTGCGGTGTCCGTGCGGGAAGGGTTGAACCTGCTTCGGTCCAACTAACCTATGCGTGGGTGAGTTATGCGTGGCCATACTTTCAACAGATCCTCTTTCGGAACTTTCATCCACACATAACAAGCCTCCCACGCATGAAGAGACTCCTCTTTATCTACAATTGCGCCTCTTTGGTGCGCACCGCTATGTAATACAACTTGCGGCATCCCAACAGACTCTTCCCCTTTCGGGACCCAACCAAGAACAGGTTAAAGAAGTATTCTAAGGTTGGGGCCCGAGTCTGTTGGTGACAATAAAAAATGAACGCTACAATATATACGTAACTGCCCGGGAATAACGCAAAAGTGGGGCAGTGGATTTCTTTATGCACGGCCGCTACAAAAGGATGTAGCGGAAAACGAAGCCCGCACTTTAAAGAGGCGTAACTAACCGGAATAGCAGACGCCGGCACATTCATCTCCGCCGGAAGGAAACAGGGAATATCTTCCCGTCCCTTCCAAATAGAGTAATGTGCCGGGATTGAAAACATAGACCTAAACTCCTCAATATCCAACTCAGACATAAAAGGGTAACGCATTTTGTGAGGAGCCATGAAAATATACCTTAGAAAAAACGGATTGGAAGAGGGTTGGACGAAAGATCGATTGAGGGCACAAGAACTCGGTGCGATTTCTCCTTCGCGATAATGACGGTGAGGAGAAACAGTGCCCTAAATCCCGATTTAAATATTAATCCCCCAGCCAATGACGTGCCACCACGTAATACCGCCCAAGACTGTGATAGTATGGAGCGCACTCATCACGCCTTTGAACTACCAAAGGTGAAGAGGCGCGGGTTGGGAATTAATATTTAAAGAATAACGAAAATAAAAGTATAATTTAAATATACGTTATTAGGTCTTAAGCGTGATCGATCCATACACTAAGGCAAACTTCGGTCCCCTGGACTCTCACTACCTACAGGTACGGTCCCTTGTTCTCATGAATGTGCAAACATCATGTGATCGGCCTTGTATCACCTCTGCGATTGGCAATCAAGCCCGAGGGGCTAGTGATGAGAACTCTAGGACTGGGTACCTTGTGATGGGTAAGGCCCAGCAACGATTGGGCCAATTCAAATGGCGAAAATGATTCCATGTAGCCCACTTACACCTCTAAGGAAGAGCGGCTCGATGTTCAACTAGAGGACCGAAGATGACCTTAACGAAATAAAGCGTTTTCTGTCAGCTGGCACCTGAGTTCGGTCCGAGCGGTTATAGAACGATTACAACTCACGTTTACCACGCTTCGGGCCCGATCACGCAGGCTACGCCTCGGTCCCGACCTCGTTTTACATCCCGCGATAACAACCTCTAACAAACCTGTCAGAGGCGGTTACAGAGCGTGATTTACACACGCTATGAACTCTATAAATACAGGGCAAGACGACGGAAATAGCAGGACCCTTTGGACGTGGAAAAACAGGTTGTTACCCTGCCGGAATTCTTACCGCTTTCTTTACCCTGTCATTTTCATTAGCCTCTCTTGTATTGACTATGAGTTATTTCATTATTGAACAGGCTAAGAGCATAATCTGCTCTTAGTCGAGTGGTTTTCATCCCAATTTCTGGGGTTTCCACTATATATCGCCGTGCACTTATTTTATTTCCAGCTTTTGATCATCTTCCATATCTAAAATAAATCATAACCGAGTTCGTTTGTTGAACGAACCGGACGACTGTTGGTGCCCCCTAAAAATGGACCATAACATGGATTTTTACACGATACACAAATATTTAAATCGATTTTTTTCGTTCATTTCTTTGTTTATTAACAATTTTGTTCTAGATCTGGAATCTTTATTTGAGGGAATTTGATTTAGATTAATATTGTTACGTCTTCAATGTTTCTTCTTTTGACTCTACTATTAAGTCTTCGGTGTTATACTGGTAGTATGTATAGAGCTAAGAGTTAGACGAACCCTATGAGAGGGAATTAAGAATATCGACTCTCGAATTAAATTTGATCATTGAACTTTTAATAACTAAAACTATAATTTTTTGATTGCTAAAATAAGTGTAAACTTTATTTCTATTAACTTTTTTTATATTATATAATTACACATTTTTAAAATTTATTTAGAGTTTTTGTAAAGAAAATATATTATAAAAATGTATTATTTTCTTAACATTATTTATTAATTTTCTATCAAACCGGTTCAAACTGATCCAACCATTCGATCCGACCGATAGAAGATATTTTCGATCGACTGATTCGACCTGTGCTGTGGTCTAAAAGACCCAGGTACCAACATTCGACGTGTTCACAATGAATCGAAACTGTTTTTGATTTTTTGAAAGAGGGGACGATAATCAAAATACAGATAAAGCAATCAAACAGGAATTTAATGTGGAAAACCCCTAGAAAATGGAGATAAAACCACCGGACTAAGAGTTTGAAATTCTCTTAGTCAATATATTAACGAAACAATCCAGATTTCAAATAGTAGAGGCTTAAGAAGATGACTTGGGCAAAAATACAATGCGTAGAAAAGAAAACAGTAGAGTAACGACAACTTTTGCATCCAAAAGGTCCTCTTGAGCCAACCTCTTCCCCTGGTATTTATAAGGGGTAGATCGTGCGAGGAAAACGCCATCTAACCGCCTCTGACACGTCGTTTCCCCTAGCAAAACGCATGACAACTGCCCGCCTATATCCGTTTTGGACCGATCCAGGGGATATGTCCCCGAAGTATTTGAAGGCTGCTGGTCGCATAACCTTCGGTCCTTTAGGCCTTTGAGTCTCGTTGCATGGGCCTTTGGGTCTCGCTGCATGTAGATATTTGGGTTGTCACTAAGTCATGGATCTTGAGCCCCATAAGTTCGTATCTTGTCAGATGGGCTGGCCCAAATCACTATGGGTCTCCAACGGTTCAGGGTACCGGGTACAATAGTTCTCATCACTAGCCCCTCGGGCTTTATCGTAATCGTAGATGTGATATAAGTCCGATTATCTTACGAAAGATATGTCGGGCATTTAACCCGATCATGTGTAAAGGGAGATTGTACCAGAACCAATGTGACAAGCGTTCTTAAGACCAATCTTATACTTGAGTGATTTATGAGGGGTGTTTGAATTTAAATTTTGTAAAGGATACAGAGCATCAATGCAATTTTAATATTAAAATAACACATGCCTTTTAGCATTATGATAACCCATTTGACGTGATGAGTACTATCAAATGGCTGTCGCCTGTGTTAGGGCACGTGTCGGAATGTTATTGGCCATTAAAAGTGTATATAACTTAGGGCTTTGGCCACTATTTACACATAGTTCTCTTTGCGAAAAAATTCTCTAAAATGTTTCTCTGCATCGTTCCATAGCTCTCCGAAATCAAACCCTCTTCTTTCAATTTTTTAAGATAAGCTATGGCTAAAATTTTTTAAGATTAGATACCCATTTGTATCAAAAATTGATACTGAAGAACTTAGGGCTAAGTTTTCAATTCCTGTCCACTATCTTATTATGAGAGGTAAGGTGGATGTCCTATGTTTTCTCCCTTAGGAGATGATTACTGCTCCAGGATCTATCTCTGTCAGTTACGCATCCTTGAAGAACTCTCTAAGGTTTCCCATACATTCCTTTGTAGCGGTCATTCTTCGAAAGATTTCGTACCCGACCTATACCTTGTTTTCTTGTAGCTATGTTTATATTGTAGTGTTCGTTTTCTTTTCTCTTAAACAGGAGATAGAACCGACATTAAAGATGTTTTTCAATATACATTTGAAAGCATACCGAAGGGCAGGGTACTTTTAGGGATTCATAAGTTGTATTATGTAGCTATCCGAACTGTGGAATGCACTTTAGTCGATAAGGAGGATTCTCTACATGAGTGGGAAACCTGTTAAGTGCGGATTGGGGTCCCGAAATATGATATGTTGGGAATTAAGCCCACCACTGCATATATGCTTATCGGTAAATTAGATAGAAATAAATACAATACTTCGCGTACAGACATTGCTAACACAATAGCGATGATGCCTCCTCGGAGAAGCGCCTTAAGTGCATAGACCTCCTTAGGGAGAATAGGCAATTAGAGATGGGTGTAGCATGTAGGACCTACGATCCACCCCCGAAGGGTATTTTTTCTAGTTCCGACTCATCGGAAGAATCGGGTATAGCATGTGATTATGTTATAATTCTCTTATTTTGATTCTCATCAGTTTTCTCTACAAGTTTAACATAGACAATGTCTTCATCCCATCTTGCTGAAAGGACCACAACAGCCAAGGCCACACAAGCCCGATCTGGGGCTTCTAGATCGGCCCAATCCGGAACATCGTGGTCATCATCGCTTACCCATGCAAGTTCATTTTTATTTGCCGGAGGTTCCGGTAGCGGAGGATCCGGTCCTCACCCCGTAGATGAGGTAGAGATGGCAATTACAACCCGATTTAAATCTCTTAGTTTATTTGCTTTGCATAGGATCGGGAGTCATTCTCTATTAAGATGTAACACTATACAACTGTTGCTGCAGGGGGCTATGAATGTCGAAGACGTTCTCCCGACCCCGAATCTAGGAGAGAACGTATCCTGATCTCCAGTTACCCTTAGCAGAAATCAGGATGATGATGAAGAGGGCCCCTCAAGACCCGCGAAGAAAGCAAAGTCACAGGGTCCCCCTACAACAGCCCCTATCCTGAGGAAAGAGATAATTATTGGGGAAGCGGCCCCGACCTCAGCTACACCACCTTCGGCCCGGGAAGCAATCCAAGAGATGGTGGAATAGATAAGAAATTCCCCAGGCTAGAAGAAACCGATGGCTTCATGAAGGGAAGCCATCTTGGAGGATTACCGGTTGATGGGAAGGAAGGATTCTTCCCACGTAGAATCCTAGATCCCGGAGATGGTCGGGAGTTTTTTGGATTTCCTGGTTATGGTAAGAAAAACCCGATTGTGTTGTTCGCAAGTTTTTTAGGTTTTTACGTTTATCAATCTTTTGTAGGTAGCCAAGAAGGGCCTAAAAATTGCATCAACGGTCCAATTGCGCCGAAGTGACACTTCGTTATCCCAAGAGACACTGGATTAGCTTGCCTTAGCTCAAAGGCAAATGGATATAAAGCAGAATGAGCTTGTATCGGTCTGGGCGGAGAGAAGCGACTGGATAAGGAATTTTTAGGAGCGGGAACCAGTATTTCGATCCTAATATCCCAACTATCTGACGCTACCAACCTTAATAAGTAGTTGAATCTTAAGAACAAGAAGGTGTCTGAAGAAAAAGACCAATTCTTTCATCGGTCTCAAGAAGAGATAGCAGCCTTGAAGGAAGATTTGTCCAGAGCGAAGTCTGTTGTAGAGGGGTCGGTCCATGAAGCACTTCGTGTTTTCGCCCGATCCCCTCTGCTTTTTGCTTTAGCAGACAACATATGCGGGTCGTCCATTGCACAATACTTAGACAACATGAAGGGCCAAGTTGCCATACAATTTAGTCTAGATCCCGAGGATGGGCGCTGGGAAAAGATCGATCCCCTTCTGAAAGATGGGGAATTAAAGGATTTGCCCGTTTTGAAAGGGCTTCCCCTGACCGAAGATCCAAACTTTCCATTGTTTGACTTGATAGAGAAATCAGTCAATGAGTTGGTTGAGGATCGAGAGAAGAAGCTAGGGAAGTTTAGGACCCGGACCGAGGAGAAGGGACAACAAAGAAGGGCAAATACACTAGGACTTTGTTTTAGACTAGTCAATTTTGTATTTTGTCATTTTGAAACCTTCTTTGTGATTCAATGATATGTTTTTCTTTCAAACATGCATTATTATACTTGTAACGCTTTTAAGTAAGATTAATGAAATAGACTAATCTTGGGCGCAAGAAGAAGCTTTGACTCCTCCTATGCGTGTTTCCCCTGAGATCGCTCCAGAAAATGAAGTATAGAATCGAGTCCCTAGTCATTGGTTTCCTTTCTGATATTAAGAATTGGATTTCAATCAAGGTTGAGATATAAGACATCTGTTAAGGGCATGAGTAACTCTAAATCTGTCCATGTGCTCATCATCAAATATAGCGACATAATCTCGGTTCTTTATAAGTCCCAAGTCAGGCTTCGGTCGGGCCCCGGTTCTATATAAGTCATAAGTCAGGCTTCGGTCGAGCCCCGTTCCTACGTAAGTCCCACGTCAGAGTTGACTTGTTCTTTAACTAACCAGTTCAGTCCCCGTTCTCCCTCCTTCTGATGGAATACTAGTCCATAAGGGTCGTTTCCATATGGTAAGGACCGTCGAAGAAGATATTAAGTTCACAGTGAGTTCTGGGAGCTTGGTGATTTATCAGAAGAAATCTTCAAAGTGTAGGAGCATTTGATATCATTAGAGCGATCACTGCCACTTGGGAGCCTTACGCGATAAACCATTGCGGTCACCAATCCAAACTCGTCCAGAAAATCCTATATCTAGGATCGGTCATGTACTTAACAAGAAACAATTTATGTTATGCTTACTTGTGTTCCATTCATAATTTGGAGAATTCCCGAACCATCCTTCCACGGAATTGAGTTCCATTATCATATATTAGTGCCCCGAGGTACGCCAAAGCGAATTACAATATTCCTCCATAAGAAATTCCTTACAGCTTGCTCATATATCTTAGGTACAGCCTCAGCTTCTATCCACTTAGAATAATATTCAATTGCCACGATACAAAACTTGTGCTGGCCTACCGACCTAAGAAACGGTCCTAGGATATCAATTCTCCATTCGTCAAATGGACAATGAAGCAGGGTTATTGATAGAGGGACCACTGGTCATTGTGGGATCGAAACATGATATTGGCATGTAGAACATTGCTTTATATACTACTTGGCGTCCTCAAGCAGTGTTGGCAAAAAATACTCGGCCATAATAATACGATGATATAGAGATCGAGCCCCAAAATGTAGCCCGCATACTCCCTCATAAACATAAATCATGACGGTTTTATCTTCTGTAGGGGCCAAACATTTTAGGTATGGGCCCTCGAAATTCATCTTAAATAAACTGACCATCTTGGGCCACATAAGTTCGTTTTAGGTGCATTACCTGTAGATATTTGTGTTGTCACCAAATCATGGATCTTAGGCCACATAAGTTCGTATATTGTCACATGGGCCGGCTCAAATGAGTATGGGTCTCCACTGGTTCGGGGTAACGGGTCACGGAATTATCATCAACCTGTTTTTAAAACCATGATTCATAGTGTTTTTATTAAAAATAAATAATATAATAATATTTTTAAAATATCATATTATGAACTACAAAAATTCCAAATCTAAATACAATCTTTTATCTAAATATATCTATTTCATCCATATTTTTAATCTACCAGAAAAATACATTAATGAAAAAAGTTACTAGTTCACTCTCTTATATCTTCACTAATTTGTCATTTGCAATATCCACATAAATATTTTTAATAAAAATAAATATTCAAGATATAGAATTCAAAATGTTGATCAAGATAAAAATAAATTATTTTTATTGTGTATGTTGGTAATATAATTAATTTTTATTATCTATGTAGTTAATGTTAAATATCATCATATCTATTGTATTTATACAATAAATTATATCATTATATTTGTATTAACGTTAGTATGATAATGGAGATAATGTTACTATTAACGGAGATAACCCATATTAGGACGTATCCGCCATATAAGACCACCACTTCCCTAACCCTTAAGCGTTACCGATCCTCTTGCATCACCATTATTATGTCAAAAAA
Source organism: Utricularia reniformis (assembly GCA_009725065.1). Taxonomy (NCBI): domain Eukaryota; kingdom Viridiplantae; phylum Streptophyta; class Magnoliopsida; order Lamiales; family Lentibulariaceae; genus Utricularia; species Utricularia reniformis. The sequence goes on along the minus strand of RWGZ01001702.1, from coordinate 276,270 downwards.
TATGATAATTTGGCATGGTTTAAATTGTGCTATATGACATATGGTAATGCTAAATATATTAATATTTGTTATTTTCCTTGTTTAACATCTTTTTTTGAAAAAATATTTGATATGCATGATTTATGCTTGATTTTGGGTCAAATATCTTCCGGGATCTATTATAGGATTTAAGGAGTTGCTATCTATAAATGCAAGACATAATCATCACGAAAGTCCTCTTCGATCAAGGAATTAACCACAACAGCATCAATCCAAGAGGATTCTTTATTCAAAGGCAGTCACAACGTGGACGGCACACATCCAAGAACGTTCACGCCATGTTCTTTATCTCATTTCTTTATTTTTCATAACATGTTTCAATCATACTTAGTCATGTGTTAGTGGATAGGTTTGTATTTTAGTTGAGAGTTAAAGATTAATTGTGTTTTGCACCTATGGCGAGACTCGTGTTTTAAATTTATTTATACCGTTTCTTTAATTGTCTAACTTGATTCATTCAGTTAATAGCATACTCGTGATTCATTTGTTAAAAGAGTAAAAATTGTTTTTGCATGTAAAGCATCTTTCATGTAGACTTTATTTTATGTTTTTTTATGATTAGTGGGATTCATCACGGTGTGTAGGATTTCAGATAGTAGTAATAAGAAAGAACTTATACCGGTAAAGGGACAAGTATAATTGTATTGCATATGTAATAGATATTGCTAGAGTTAGGTCATAATAAGATAAAATCGTATATAAGTTAAATAAAAATATTTTTGTTAACCGCTAGTACGTGCTCTTAAGTTGTTGTTTAGTTACGGACCACAATCGATTATGTTGGATTTTGATTAATAAGATTTGGTCTACTAAGAGTCTTAATGACTATAATTACCGTAGATATTGAAGCATTGATTTATTTCTAATCTATGAAATATAGTTTGATTTCTAATAGATTTTCTTCATTGTTAACTGCTATCATTTTGTCTAGTCGTTATCTAAACTCTTGACATTTGTCATCTTTTTGCCGATTACTTTTAACTTTGCATAAAACTCTATTGTTAATTGGTGGCTTTTAAAATTAATATCGAATTAAATCAATCTCAATAGATTCGACCTTAAGTGCTATTATATTCTTAAGTTATTATCTTTGTTTAACAACACAACAGCCACTAAGAGCAACCTTTTTCCGACACGTATTTGACATACATTTCATAAATCCTTAACTAAGATATGTCCTTGTCATCGGAGATCGAGGTTAGTTGAACTACTATGTGTCCCATACCACGGTGTCGTCAGTCACCACTCCATAGAGATGGTTCGCTACTTTCGTATATGCCTTTATGTTTGTATGAACCTTGCCACTACCCGTGACCCGGTAACATTACCACCGGATCTGTCCCGGGCTTGGGTTGCGGTCCAGCCTGCCCTTACGTGAGGTCGTCATTATGCTCTCAAGCGAGGTGTTGTCTTAGTCATGATACGTGAGTCATAGTGTACCCACGGAGTCGATGTGAACGCGTTCTGTTCCCGTTGGTTATGTTAAACCTACTCCATACATGCCTCGATCTTGGTCGAGTCATAATCCATGCTTCAACCTCGAATCTAATCTACTCTGTACAAACATGACTTGGTCTTGATCAAGGAATCCTTCGTGCCTCGACCTCGACCCTTTCCTACTCCATACTTACATGCCTCAGTCTTTATTGAGGCATAATCCGTGCCCCGACCTCATACGAAACATGAGTCATGGCATTGCTAAGGAGGCGAAAGGAACATGACCTGTGACTCGTTAGCTTACCTATCATACTCAATCTTACATGCTCGGTATGAAGCGAGGCTAGTACTATTCCACGACATTAGTAATGATCCATGTATCACAGTTCCTCTATGGGGTAATTGGAAACATATTCGCAACCCGTAAGCTTTCCGATCATATCTCATGCATACATGCCTTAGTCTTGGAAAAGTTCACTAATGTGCCTGACACTGGTTCCTTGTATACTTCATATATTAAACCTCTTAGCAATTTTCAATAATGGGCCAGTAACTCATCTTGACCCTTCATAAGCATTCATATCCATAAGCATGAGAACTCTCTTTAATAATGGGTCATTTTAATCTAATTGGGCTTTACTCACTAAACTTCTTTTGACCATACCTAAACAAAACCCACCCTATTCGATGTCACCTCCCTACATAGAACCGATCTCATTCTCATTTTCCTCATGCGTCGCTTGTGATTCCATGTTCTTTCCTCCTTAGCCTTCATGATCCTGCAAAGTGTTACTAATAGAGGTTTTGTTTACACAAAAAGTTAGTAGGTTGCGACCGATATATAAGGCTTGCCTATACTTGTAAACAATATTCTAACATAAATATAAACCATATTCATATTAATATAAACACTAATGTACTACCAATTTTGCCTTAATAAACTCACCCAAACTTGTTCATGTTCGTCCCAAGCATGGATTTATGAAACACTTTTATATCCTGAACATCTTACTCATGATTAAAACATGAAACAATCTGCACACCTTAGGTTCCTGCAACATCTTTTCAGGGTTCACTTAGGGATATACTCTAGCTCTCAAAAAGATAATGACATAATGTTTCATATAGAACTTTCATATGATTGACTTGTTAGAATGGTTGCCAAGTTTAGAAATCAATCAAAGTATCTTAATACTCATACATGTGTGATCGAAGGTCTTTCATGCTTATCAAGATATTTGAAAACTTCTACTTGGGTTGGTAAAGGTTCTTACGCTTATATTTGGGGAGAACGGGAAAGGTAAAGCCTTGAGAATGAAATAATTATGATTACGAGCAATTGTTCAAGCCTAGGAGAATAAGATAGATACGGGTGTTTTGTCAGACACATGAAAGTAAAATGAAGATGGATTCTTAATGAATTCTAGCAAAAGACATTTGTCTTCTCCGTGACCCATCGGGGTCACATGTTATCTTAGTAAAATCATTTAATGCAAGGATATATTTCTGCCTAGAAGGGTTTCAAAAATTGATTTCAGTCTAAAGTTTGTAACATGAACCTGCTGCTACTTTTATCAAGACAGCGGTACACCACTACACTCATCGTTGGAGGAGAACATGAAAGATAAGAAGATGAAAGCAAGTTTGTGATGGACGCTTGGTGAGACCAAGTACCCCATACTGAAATTTTTTTTATAGATATAACATATTTCCTTATTTATGATTGGAAAGATTAGATAGCTATCATATGACACAAATTTCCTTATTTAAGATCGGAATGATCAAAAAGTTATCTTACCACAAGGGTTTTCCTATTCATGGTCGAAACTGCCATAAATTGTCTGAATAAGAGCAATAAAGGGCGGCAATTGATCGTTTTATATTACGCAAGGTTTGATAGAAGGAAAAATTCTTAGCAAGTGTATATTTAACGTGGCTTGGGGCAAAAGGGAGACATCCGCTCGGTACTCGGTCAACTTTCTAGACAAATTTCGGAAAAGATAAACAATTTAGCTTAGAGTAAACCAACTTGTGCAGAAGTGAAAAATTCATGCAGATGTAAGGATTGTTCCCGAAGTGGATGCTACTCTCGTTTTGTGTGTGAATACTGTTAAGCTACGGAGAGAACGATGTACATATGCCCATCCAGTTTATAACGAAAATCAAAACCTAGCATAACAAAGTCCATGAGAGCCAAAGAGCCTAAAAACTAGCTTCACTACCAAGGCCATGAGCCACGCAAAGCAAGGGTTATATCAAAATAAGAAAGTTTAAAGCATGCAATATGGAGAATGCCATTCAAGTTATCAAAAGCGCTCAATTAAGTGCAAATCAAGAAGACATCTAAACAAGGTTTATACATCAAAACATAGAAGAATAAGCTCATGAAGTAAAAGAGTAGAAGATCCCTAACTACCTTGATCTCGTCTAAAAATATTTTAGAGCGTTTATTCTTAGATCAGTCAATTTTTTAATTATTCGGAATTTAATTGTTGTGGGGACACGAGCGATATACGAGGTTGGACCCACAATGTGTGGGCTTACGTCCTCGGGAGAGCATAGCTCTACATTGGTTTTCATTATGATAATCAAAGGATACAAGTACAATCGAGAGATAATGATAATTCGAATGAAAACGGTACGAAAAACGATCATAACCGCTCCGTCGTGCCTGAGGAGGGGAGAGTCGCGACTTTGTGACACAATCTCGCGAGTGTGACCACAAAGTCGCGAGTCATGGGTTGAGTCCGCACGGCTAGCCATATGGTTGCGGCTCAACGAGCATAAAGTCGCGAGTCACGCACAATGTCGTGAGTTTCGGGTCATGCACTACACAATGTCGCGAGTTGTGCACAATGTCGCGAGTGAGGGATCAAAATGTCGCGAATCATGGGGTTAAGGGAATGTAGTCGCGACATTGTGGCAAAATGACAAAAAGCTCTTGCGACTTTATGACAAAAAGTTGTGACTAGGACTTTATCTCCCTAAAACGTGAGCTTTGGGAAGCGTACCAAGGGTCTGAACCCTTTTCTGGGGCCTAGTGTCTTGTATTTATTGAAAAACTCGGCTCAATAAGTAAACTTAAGGTCCAAAAGCCCAATTTTAGTCAAATCATCCCAACTTACTTAGAAAATATCCAATTAAAACGGAATAAGTGTCACGGCGCCCCGAAACTACAAAAATGCACCCCGATCGAACATGAATAACACGTAATGCCGAGAAAACACCCGGGAATACTCTTTTGTCAGTTGATCATCTCCAAATGCTTAGGAGGTATTCAAAAATATCGCGTAAGGTCGCCAACGAGCTCTATGAGTGCCAAATTACGAAAATACCCCTGGCATCATTTCTGATCGAAATCATCCAGAACAACTCAAAACACCATCAGAATCCTCATACGTTCGCCCAGGATGCCCAAATTACAAGATTACCCCCGAAATCACATCGCACAATAAATATAATAGAAAATCAAAAATATCCTTTAGCCACGTCACACGAGCCCGGGGTTATCATAATTACATAAATAACCCTGGGCAATATCAATAGTCCCCTGGTTTGCAAATTCAGATTCTGAGTCGTAAACCACATTATATCAACTCGTCGAGAAATCCAAAACCCGTTCATACACTTTTTTGAGAACACTATGAATACGGTCGAAATCATCTCGTTGTCACTAATGGTATCAGATTTTTCAAGTCGGAGGGTCTGCTCTTAGACATATCTCTCTTTTCTTTGCGTACTGACGCTTTTCATTAGACACTCGAATTCTGATACACTGCTTCGATTCGTAAATATTACGCAATGGAACTTAGTAAATATTTTTTTAACTGTCTATTAAGAGGCTTCAATTTCAGCGTGGAGCAATCACTTTTTGCTTCATCAAAATCCAGCTCTTCACAACTTAGGGGGCTTCTCACACTCCTCAACTTCGCAATTCAATTTTGTTCCCGTCGTGATTGTTACCCTGCGACCTCGAGCTCATATATCTTTTTCCTACATAAGATATCCCCATGTTCGAACAAGAGCATCACTTTCTCACCTCCACCAGGAGGTCGGTACTTACTTCTTTGTCCTTCTCACTATTTCGGGGCCGTTGAAATAAACAAGGCCATGTGTTTTAACATGAAGGGTAACATTTGAATTTGAGGTCGAGTTCCCAACTTTGAGGCGAAATGATGACTTATAGTCTCTATTAGATACGATCCCATAAAGAACATATTGTCTCTAGCCAACATCTAAGCATACAAGGTAGTGCTCAACTGAATAATAGCTTTGACGATCATCGAATATTATGTAGACATACCGATCGAGGTAGGGTCGTTACCTTGCCTCTATTCCTACTTCCCATATATATTATCTAAGAATTAAGATTCTTTCTGAAGTAAGTATTTATTGCTGGGAGAACTTCGCCTCGGAAGATATTACCCGAGTTTTATGGGTTATAAGAAAAGAAAACCAAAGGTTCCGTTTGAGAATCATATTGGAAACCACATAAAGTTATGGCAATAACGTAAAATTGCCTCATAAGAAAGCCAATGACTATTATATTTCTATCTCACAATTTTGATCTTCCATATGTTTCCTTTGATAAAATAAGTCTCTGTTCCGTTTGAAATTGATTCTCTTTATTTGTGAATTTGAGATTTGCCTTTGCTTTGTTCCGTCTCTAATAAAATCTCACAACTTGTGCAAGCCTGATAGTTGTTGTTATATTCGTATTATCTCGGGTAAGAAAATTCATGCCGTCCATAAAACGACTTTATGACATCTCCGATGGTAAATAAGATAATCCGTGCCATGCACGAAATAATTCTCTTGACCGTATGACCATAAATAGCAACGCACGTGTTATACAACAACGTGCTAATCCCTCCCTCTAATAGATAATGAACGCGAGACATCCATAAAATACTTAAGAGTCATTCGCCATATGTTGAAAGAGTCTAGACCTTTCGTACGAATCCCGGGTAGGCAGCTCTAATCGTAAATGAGATTGTAACATAAGTTTCATTGCCATACATAAGGGAATGACCCTTGACTGTCGCAAATGCGTCTAAGGGAGCAATCTTAATACATCCAGACCAACTTCTTTGTTCTATCAACCATAACAAAAAATATGAGACAGTCATGAGACAATTACTGGATACACCATTCATACGAAATACATGCCCCTAAAATACAGGTTCATTCACTTCAGAATATTCCTTGTTGTGGTTCGCTTCTCCGATCGCTTTGATCATAACTGCTTTGATCATAAATGTGAGTCCTCAGTCGTAATAGAATTTAGTTGAATTAATATCATCGGGCAAATATTTGGCCATTCTAACCGTTTATCCTAATGGAATCCATGAATATGATCCATCCGCAAATAAATGCACGTGCAGAAGATTTAGCCAAATGACGGATTTTTCAAACAATGGCCCCATTTATAGGGGTATAACTTTACAATTTCGATAATATCTAAGAGTGTCCGGTCATAACTAACGAGAAATGATACCATAAGACCATCACTTGGTCAGTTTTATTGTAAATTAAAATATGCGGTCAAAAATAACAAATCCATGATGTATAACCGTAATGTGGCCAATCTAACAAATGAGGCCATGTTAAATGTGACTTCATAATTTCTTCGATAGTAAACACTCTTCTCTTGATTGTAAATAACTTAGTATTCCTCGTCATATAATGAAACTTTCATTCATTTCTTTTCAATTTCCCTTATAGCTTGAAAAAAAATCTCACTCCGGAGAATCTGAATCGAGAAGTTATCCCCCAAAATAATAACAGCTTTCCATATGATTAGTTCGCCAATTAGGGATAAATAATTCTTCGACATGATTTAGCGAAGAGATATTCACAAATGTGATAGGGATTCAAGATAATCACAGAAAGCTTTTACGATAGTTCCGAGCATGGGTACGAGAACCCAGTAATCACTCCGTGAACATGATATCACGACTTGGACAATAAATAACACGATTTCATCCGGGTAATTGGCCATGAATTCTGTGAACAAGGATATCTCTGTCGCACAAACGACATTTAGTATTTCTCATAGTAATATTTTCTCGACGAACTTGCATTGCAGCTAAGTGTAAATTTGCACTCGAGATCAGTTAAACAAAGCATTTGCATATCTATTTGCACGTTCTCTTCTAGCATAACCTTGCACAGTGATTGTCACGCTTTCCCATCAGAATTGCACCGTGGTCATCACATTGTCCCACATGTATAAACTTGAACCCGGGGTCATCACCGTGCCAACTTGCACCGCGGCATCACATTCTCCCATCGGCATTGCACCGTGTTCATCACGGTATAAACTTGCACCGCGGCATCACACTGTACCATTGGCATTGCACCGTGGTCATCACGGTATAAACTTGCACTGCGGCATCACACTGTCCCATCGGCATTGCACCGTGGTCATAAAGGTATAAACTTGCACCGCGGCATCACACTGTCCCATCGGCATTGCACCGTGGTCATCACGGTATAAACTTGCACCGCGGCATCACATTCTCGCCGCCGGTATATACTTGCACCCGGGGCCATCACAATCTCACCGTCGGTATATACTTGCACCCGGGGCCACTGCGGAAATGGACCAGCCTCCGACGAGGATGAGACCCTAGCCGGCGTGTCATGGAGGAGTCGGGTATAAACTTGCACCCCATTTTGCCACGGAAACATGCTCGGTACTAAGCCGGCTATCTCATAATAAATCAGGCCCCTTGACATATTCCAACAGTATGGATGTACAGACGATTCTGCCGCGGACAGGAAGACTCATCATGTTCAAATTATTTTGACAAAGTATCTAATTTGACGAGTTTGAAAATGATCGACTACAAGACACGCGGTACATTGCATTTCTAATATAACATATTATTTTATTCCATCCTCCATCATACTAAAATGCAATGGACCTACTCCTATCTTACCAGTCCCCTACTCGATTGAATGCATGTCGTCAAAAAAGATACTCAAAAAATTAGAATATTACCATAAAAAAAGATGGGAAGTTTTATTCTAAAAATATCGATGAGTCACGTTTATACATAATTCTTGTGCAAATTGGAAATATGCGAAGTCCGTGGCAGCTCCTCTCCACTCATATTCACAATCTTATACGTTCTTTCTCTCACCACCGCCGTGATCTCATATCAAATTTCCCACTCCATGTACAACGTGCATGTAATTTAACAACAATTAATAACAATGAACGCAATTGTAATAACATTCCTCAATTTGACTAGTTGCGCTCCTTACGGGGTTCCTAATACATCGGAGATTTAGCTTTCACATGTCTCAATAAAATCCATTAGTGACTCTGAAAGTCCTCGTCGAAGAATTCAACATAACATAATATTGCACGCATTAGTCACTCGTGCTTTTCCCCAAAAAATTGTACGCAATGTCTAACATCGAAATTAGAATTGAAACATTAGAGGGAGTTTCGTTTGCCTCTACGAGGCACTGTTTCTGCTAGACATGATAATACTTGCATAAATCACTTGTTTGCTTTACAAAGAGTTCATTGCATTATGACATCAAGTCCTCAGGAATCCCAAACTAGTAAACAATACAATTAGAACGAAACTTCTCGTTTCATGTTCCCAAACTCCGGATACTTATTCGACTATATGTTCAATGTCTCATTTCAATACCAAAATGCACAATTCCTTCATGTCCATAGCCATTGCAAAGGCCCATACTATTTTCAGTCCCCATGTATCGACTGGGAAATCATGAACAATTGTTTAATTGTCGCCACATATACTCAATGCAAATATGACTCAACTTATAATTTCGCTTGCTATATTCACCGTAGATACTTAGGGCAACATTGACCCAATTTCCAACTTAACTTGCCATATTTATCTCATCATTTTCTCATAGTCAGCATAGTCCCCGGCATATACTTCTTTCTTGAATGCACTTAGCTAGGCACAAGATGATCAGCGGAGATATAAATTGTTTACTAACCGATTCTACTTGCCACTTCTAGTACTTATAAGAAAACTCGGTTGCCAATTACACGATTTCATAAATTGACCTTCGTATTGAGATAACCTCACTAGTGATTTCTCCATAATGAGGATAGGCACGAGTATTCTCTTGTATCGCAATACACTTCACTGTATAAGATACAAATCTTGAAAGCTCATTATTCTGAATACCCCACAAATGCATAAAATGCCTAATTTCATTAAACGTCTTTTTTATTGATCCGAAGAAAGATAAACTTCTATATGCTGACTTGAGGATAAATCCGTTAGCACTATCATGTGCGGATAAATAAAAGAATCTCTTGAGCAGAAAGATATGACTTTCCGATAATCAATAATATGTATCAAGAGTTCTAACCACAATGAGTTTCACTCTCTTCAACAGACCCTCATTCTTCCGAGTGAAATAAACTATAAATTCTTTTTATTCGCCCCCTCTTGGTTTCTGGTTCAATGATCACGATTATATCATCTCCATATTAATTCAAAACTATTATAATGTCCACATAGTCTTCCATATTGACCAAACGTTTTTATTCGCAAGTCCCCAGTGCTGAATGAATTAGATTTGCAAGTATCGCAATTGTCCGCAATCTCTAATTTGAGATTAAGAAATTCTGCTCATAACACGTACTAAGCATACTCGTTTATTACGTGGAAACTTTTGGTGTATATCCCATTACTGGGTCAAATAGCATGGATCTTTACTTCACCTGCCATCAAAACATGTCTAGTACCAGGAGTGGACACTGCAAATGTGACAATGTCACGTACTATTCATTTCAACGTTTCATTGGAATGAAATAATTACTCCACCCCTTCTTGTCAATAGAAGGCTCTGCATATATGATCACTTTAATGAGACTTACTTTCATAAGATCTCAAATCCTCTCTCTTAACCGGTCTAAGGTCGGTTCATCGAAATTCGACCTTTTGTAGTCTCCTACTAACTTCATTATGACCCTTCTTACTCATCATCAAACCCAACTAAAGCAACACTTACGACTTATTTGGATGCGCAAAATATAAACCCAAAGATTTCTAAGGAGGAGTGGGGATTTAAACGAATCGATACTTATATAACATTTTAATCCTTCAAAAGCCACCCGACTATGTACTTATCAATTTATATTTCTCTTACAAATATCATCATAGACCAAGAAAAATTTCCGTCTTTCACCAACAACTCACATCTAGAAGGATTCCACCTCATTGAATACTTTCTCAGTATACTCAATCATTCGTTGCAATATTGGACGTGATTATTTCCATACCACGTCTTTAAATATTGATTCTGTTGATTGATGGCATGTGGCACCATGAATTCCCTAAACAAAAAAGGCATAATTGAGAAACTTTAATCCGGTCTAATAAGCAATATGTCCATTGCTGCAGTAGATATAGATCCTCTGGCCATGCTTCACCCAACTAAGTGAAAACAATACAAATTCCGTAGGCATCGTTCGTATTTGGAGCCATCAATAGGTCAGTGACCGATTATATGCATTTCATATATTCAAGAAGCCTTGCTTGCAATACAATTTCCACATTGTCAATAATTATCTTTTCATTTTGACGGGAGGATATCCACTTCTTTCGAGGAATTCACTTTCATTCTAAAATATCCCCTTAATAATAGAGGTTCCATCTTTATACCATTTTCACTTTTTCGTCTAGAACAAAACCATATCATGTTAATACACTTGATCTTCCATTTAGAATGCCACCATATAGATGCATTTCTTCACACTAGACACTCTAGTATCGCTTCGGAACATAACACTAGGAACATATCTTGCCGACACATGATTTCTCTTCTACTTCGGAGCATAATAATAGAGCTATCAGAGTGGGGTAGAGATATGATAACTCCGATTAGATTTAAAGAACTTCTTCCAAGGGCAAAGTTATAAAAGAGGATAGGAAGATCCACCACTACGAATTCTGTTAATAAAGACCTTGATATTTCCTGTTATCCCAACGTGACTCGAAGAATAAGAAATCGTTCAAAAGTAACAAAACAATTGTTAAACCAGACTAACTCAATTCGTTGCTTACTAATTAATGCCAAGACGTTTGCTAGGATGCACATATGGTCAAGATACTTGTCGGCTTGATAATGTCACAGGTTAATTAAGAAATAATGCTCAATAATCGTATATTTCCGGACGAACACCATTTTGGGCGATCAATAAAATAACACAACTTTGATATGTCTTTCGTGAACTCCAATAGGCATAGTTCTATAACGGTTGATACTTATGAAAACCCAAAAACCATAATTCTCAAATATCTTTAAATAACTGCTTAGCATCTTGACGAATACATTCTAAGCGACATCCATTCTGGATAATAAGCAATCTAACACATGAAGCCTTCATGATAAAATAAAAAAAATCCGAACGAATACCATTTCGGATGATCAAGAAAAATAATTAGATGCTCTCTTCAACATAGGATTCATGTTATTAATAACTTGATCATCGAGTAGAGATTTAACTTCAACCATTGAAGCTCAATCGTTTCCTTTAATTCCAAATCCTCAAGTATAATCCCAAGAGTTGCGAGACTCTTCAAGGGGTTTCGTTAATGCAGACCTACACATGATACAAATAGAGAACACCGGTCGATAAAGACATGACCCATTTTTTCGAACAACAATTAATCGCAAATGAAAACATGGTGATTTAATTTCTTCATGAAATGCTCGAATATTCATGAATGGTAGATAAATGACCCACACAATTCGTATAACCATTCATGAAGCCTCGAATACTAAATAAGCATGCCGACACATAAATATACGCTTTAGAGATCTTTCAATATCACAGCCCAACGCTTGAGTTTCATTTTATGATTTTATGATAAATTAACGATGTCCTTAGTTATTCGTCGATGACTATGTTGTAATTTCAACCACTTGTTCGCTAGCCATATTTGTAATTTCTCGATCTATCACGATAAATATTTGTTCATTCACCAAAGCTTCGTGTTGCAGACTGGATTCTTCTCCTACCATAATAACCTCTCGATGTTGTATGAGTTCCCCAAGTGCGTACTCTTCAACTCCTCGATTTGAATATCAATATATTAAATTCCATATTCTTGGACATGTACAATCTTTAAACACCAAATAATTCACCAGGTTGCCGTAAACTTCGTTAATCTCGTAGTCTCAAGCATTAAACCACCAAAGTCATCAAAATTACGAACGGAACATATCTGAAAGCTATATAGCTTCTTACTACATGTCCATAAAGAATATTAATACTTCACGAACGGATAAGTAGAAAACTCTATTGATAAATCAAAACTAGAAAAACCCACATCATTAAATTCACTCTTTCACACATTCTATAATTCAGAACAAACTGAATGTATATTGAGTGAGGTCTTCGATACTCATGGCATCTTTCCCCAGGTCATGTTAAATCGGTCTTAGGGACAGTCACTATATTCTCGGGTTGGATAACCGAACCAACTTCGTTGACCTTGGTCTTGGGCATTCCTTCCACCGTATAACTCAACTCATCAAGCTAATCGTTCTCCAAAAACCAATCAACACAGGACACCAATCGGAACTGTAATCATAATATGACAAAATACTTGGGACTCATGAGTCTCCGGTGTCGGTGCTTGTAGTAGAAGGACGGGCGTATATAAGGGATCCACCTTTCTTCTATTCAATAATGACGAGAAATACACTTGCAATTGAATACCAACAAGGTTTGCACGTTGAACTTTGACAGCGATACATTTGATCGATCACATGATTGTGACAATGTCAAGTGACTCATAAGTATACATTCTTTCATTTCCTTAATATACGGTGTACTGGTTAGGCCATGCTCTTCCATATTCTACGGTGGATCCTCTAGATATTGCGACGATCAACTCGTCTCGTGTTCTCCATAACCTCTTATTTTCTACGAACTTTATTTCTTACATTATCGTTGTCGAAACGTAGTATAAAACTTGTCATAATCTTTCAAAACTTCACAAATCGGATCCAATGGATGAACTCGGATCGGAAATATGATCATGATCATATTATTGATATTGGCCGGTGAGACAATGATGACATCGTAAGATGGCGGCATTGCATATCCACCATATCGTTTCCTTGGGAAATAATGTCCTTATGTTGTTTTGCAACAATGCATGCACTCGCGTAGCATTGAACTCTTCCACAAGACAATTCTCATGTACTCATGTAACCTCTTCTCTCTCTTATGTAATCGATAAATCCCGTTGACTTGGTACCTCCAACTTTACGCAGCAAACATTCTCCCCAACCATTTTGTGCAAGCATATACAATCAAGCAAAATGTGACTCGATTTCCCCAAATGCATCAACTCGTTTTCAATGTAAGGTTCACGTGTCTCACAAGTGCTCCAAGCAATACACACAACCACCACAAAACGGTTAGAAAACCATACGATCTCTCCGAGAATGGTTATGTCATTCCGAATAATAACCTATATTTGAATCTCAATATGAAATGGTAGAAAACATCGGCAACTAATTGAACTATTGGAGAACAAACTCTTCCAAATATCCGGCAAAAGTACATGGTCACGTCATTGAAGTTCATCAAACTCGCATGGATCTAAAGATTCAATGTTGATGAGATCCTTAGGCGTTTCAATATTTGTCGATCTTGTGAAGGTTAATCACCCTCGCAAGCGGAGGTATGTAAATGTATCGAGCATGTTCGCATTATACCCATCTTCTTTATAACCGAGGACCATATTGACCTCCAATATATCCCTGTTATAGAGTGAAATCCTTTGAATTATTCAAAATATCCCAAATTTTCGATAAATGGACCGAAATGGAATAGTAAAATGCCACCGAAATCCGACCAAAAAAATATTATACCGTCGCATCACCATGTGATTGTAGACATAAAATAGAGCCTCCCATGAAATTTTCAAAATGTCGAATATCGGGTTTTTTTTTGCAACATTCTCATCCCTTTGGCATGTCTTTGCCACATATTCATGCCATATGATAATCTTTCAATGCACTCATAAATAGATCCCCTCCGGAGGAAATCCCGCTCCGGAGGTTGGTTAGATGTTCCCAATACTGAGGACTCTTCAGGTGTCACTTATTGAGTCCCCGGTATAACATCATTCCTTACGTCTTCTACTACCTAAGGGTTGCAATCCAATACACTTTCTTCATCTATATCACTCTCATGTTAGGAATCCCGTATCCTCACAATACATAACAAGCTCCAAGCTCAGCACAAGAGCTCTCAATGGGATTAAGTCTCGGGTCCCCACGGACGGCGCCAAACTGATCTCGTCTAAAAATATTTTAGAGCGTTTATTCTTATATCAGTCAATTTTTTAATTATTCGGAATTTAATTGTTGTGGGGACACGAGCGATATACGAGGTTGGGCCCACAATGTGTGGGCTTACGTCCTCGGGAGAGCATAGCTCTACCTTGGTTTTCACTATGATAATCAAAGGATACAAGTACAATCGAGAGATAATGATAATCTGAATGAAACGGTAGGAAAAACGATCAAAACCACTCCGTCGCGCCCGAGGAGGGGAGAGTCGCGACTTTGTGACACAATCTTGCGAGTGTGACCACAAAGTCATGGGTTGAGTCCACGCGGCTAGCCGTTTGGGTGCGGCTCAAAGAGCAAAAGTCGCGAGTCATGCACAATGTCGCGAGTTGCGGGTCATGCACTACACAATGTCGCGAGTTAGGGATCAGAATGTCGCGAATCATGGGGCTAAGGGCATGTAGTCGCGACATTGTGGCAAAATGTTGTGACTCCTAGGAAAACGACAAGCTCTCGTGACTTTATGACAAAAATTCGCGACTGGGACTTTATCTCCCGAAAACGGGAGCTTTGGGAAGCGTGCCAAGGGTCTGAACCCTTTTCTTGGGCTTAGGGTCTTGCATTTATAGAAAAATTCGGCCCTATAAATCAACTTAAGGTCAAAAATCCCAATTTTAGTCAAATCAGCCCAACTTACTTAGAAAATATCCAATTTTTAAAACGGAATAAGTGTCACGGCACCCCGAAACTTCAAAAATGCACCCCGATCGAACATGAATAACACGTAATACCGAGAAAATACCTGGGAATACTCTTTACCCAGTTGATCGTCTCCAAATGCTTAGGAGGTAACAAAAACTATCGCGTAAGGTCGCCAACGACCTCTCCGAGTGCCAAATTATGAAAATACCCCTGGCTTCATTTCCGACCGAAATCATCCAGAACAGCTCAAAACATCATCAGAATCCTCATACATACGCCCGGGATGCACAAATTATGAGATTACCCCCGAAATCACATCGCACAATAAATATAATAGAAAATCAAAAATAACCTTTAACCACGTCATACGAGCCCCGGGTTATTATAATTACATAAATAACCCCGGGCAATATCATACCTCTTTTTATACTTCTTATGATATTGGGAACTCTCACTCAAATCCTTGGACCGCTTCTTCCTAACCACTACGACAAGAATGGGGGAGAGTACCCTAGTAGTGGCATTAGAGGGGAGCCTTCAACCCTTGGCCCTATCTCCGGAAGGTCGATTTCACATACGTCAGGAGTTACCGCAAAGACATGCGATAGAAAGGAACCCAAAGCCTCGGGGTATAGCGTCGCCATACGTGTGTAAGAAGTGAGGACCAGTCCTTCCTGAGTCTCGATCTCCTCCGAGTAGCATTGCTGAGCAAGATCCTCGTCCAACACCTGCTAGATAACGCAAACGGGATCGTTGGAGTAGTCAGCTTATCCATTATGGTCTCCTCCTCGAATTTACCCAAAAACGTGGGATTCGGGAATCTCCTCTCCTCTGGTGAGAGTGCCACCCTCAAGATCCTCTAAGTCTACTCGCTAGTTCTAAAAAATAGCACATACACAAATCGAAGCTAATTATCCTTGTCAGATTTCG
Organism: Utricularia reniformis; assembly: GCA_009725065.1. NCBI lineage: Eukaryota > Viridiplantae > Streptophyta > Magnoliopsida > Lamiales > Lentibulariaceae > Utricularia > Utricularia reniformis. The sequence goes on along the minus strand of RWGZ01001702.1, from coordinate 259,845 downwards.
GAAGGTATGCGAGTGCACTGTGAACTCCCATATGCACTTATGCAAACTCATGTTCACATGTTGCGGCCATCTACTCTCCCTCCCAAGCGAAGCCTCGAGGTCTCGTATCACCTCAGCATTGGTACCTTCCACTTCGACAATTCTCGCTTGATTGCGCCTATCATTCAGATTGTCAGCATTTTCCTTTAAGGCCATGTGCAGCCTCGTTAGCCTCGGCTCGTACATGATTCGTCTCATCAATCACATAATGTTTGTCCACCTTATTGCATCATGCATCTGTTCAAGGGCATGCACCTTGTTGACGTACTCAACCTTATGCGACGTGAGCTCAATCCTATGTGACCGCTTTAACGCTTTAAAGACGCCATCATGCTCATCTCTTAACTTACACAACTCTTAAGCAAGAGTTTCTTGTTGATTCTGCATCAGATTCTCTGCGGCTACCAGATCGTCTCTCCCTCAAGTTCTTCGTGTCTCAAATAGGAGTGTCTTAGCATGCAATATTCACAGACAGCTACTGCAATACCCAAATTTTCATATATCTCATCCATCTGCAAGGATTCGAAAAGAATTATACATAAGTGGCAACTTGAAAATACTTCCCGAAGGATTCGTGTAAACACATAAAACCTATCTCGTCGTCAGATGGCACATATTTTTCCTACGAGCCATTTATTTTCTATACTCTATGAAGACGTATGGTTGTCACGGTGGCGTCAGCGCACACTTGGGCGTTATATTAAGCAATTTTTTTGCCTCCAGGATCTTCTAGGGGAATCCAATGGTTAACCCCTCCTTTCATCATCTTGTATTCGGCCTCACGACCTAGTTGCATCTGTAACGACCCTAATTTGGGCCTAGTTGTTTTGTTAAAACATGATAACTAAAACGGAAACATTCGAATGCAAATTTAAAACATAGTTCGAAACATGAAAGTACGACAGCATAATTTAGAGTATTCTCCAAAGGACCGGACTCTATCACCGGACAACCGACGACCTCCTTCCCCTGTCCCTATCATACCTCGTCTGCGTCACCTACAAAATCTGTAAAGCGGTCACAATCTATTAAAGGAAACTTCACACACACTACGCATTATCTTTCACTTCTTAGTTACACCGTACACACACACGTGAATCGTTCCACTTAACCGTTTTCCTATTTCCTCTTCTTTTACCCTTATCGTTCCCATCATTCATTAACTTTACTGTTGCCGAGATTAACATGCTCGGTGCATGTACCACCCAAGCCAACCGTTAGCTGTTGGATGACTCGATGGGCCATATGCTTCCCTTCCCCTGGTAGGTACTTAGGCGCTACCCCTTTTTCCACCCGGATCCGTTCTGCCCTCTTCGTACGTATCTTTTCCTCTTTAGAACTTCTAGTTCCCTTCATCAGGCATGCCTTTCCTTTGGCGAATCGTGTACTAGGCACGATGCCGGGTTCGGTTGGACGGTCCATCCTCCCTCACCCCGAGTTTTATTATCATTTATCTCGTTCATTCGTATCTTTTCTTCCTTCTTTATTAACCCAATCCCATTCCCTAAGTCTGAACCTTCCCCTACTATATTGTGTTCACTCCGCTTACCGTTTTCTTTAGCCTGTTATAATCTTCCCGTGCTTCCCCTGCATTTCGTAACAGGTCTTAGTTATTCGAATTCTGACGTTATTATCTTATTGTTAACTATGTGATTACCGTAGACCTTACGTGTCCTTTTCCTCCCACGATCCGACTTCGGGGCGGAACGAAAACACTCGAACTTAGTATTTCCGTGACAATTCCACCTCTGCCCTGAATCCGCGATAATAATACACTGGGATCAAAATCCGCGACAATTCTGCACTGGGGATGAAATCCGCGATAATTTTGCTCTTCGGAATTTCCGCGACAATTTTACCCTTCGTAAACTTTCGCGACAATTTTGCCCTTCAAAATTTTTCGCGACAATTTTTGCCCTTCAAAATTTTTCGCCACAATTTCCTTCTTCGCGGCAATTTTCAAATTTTCTTGTCTTAATGATGATTAACTCATTTTTGGGCCTCATCACCCCTATTTATAGACATCCTAACTTTTCTAATTCACACTTTAACCCCTCATTCTTTTGCTTTTGACCCCTTTTTTATCTTTTTCTTTACTTTTCTATTTTTCGTTTCCTTTTAGGTTCTTTCGTTCCCGTATCCCTCATTATCTCTCGTCTAGACTTTACCGCTACGTTCCCTACTATTTGTTTCATTGTACCTTTTTCTCGGCTATTACAGCATCCATGCCTCAACATCCCTTGATATCACCAACCCCGAGTGTACAAGAGGAAGGAGATTCCCTAACATGGGATTTCCCGTTACGACGCTTATCTTCATATGGAGCCCTCTCATCTGAAGGAGACTGCACTTCTAGTGGACTCCGATCGGGGTCTTTACATATCTCTCCTTCCTCACTACACGGATGGAGATCTTCATACAGCTCCGAATGAGACCTTAACTCTCGCCTCAAGATGGACATAAACTCGGACCCAACTCTAGATCATCTGCCACCGGAGAGAGCACTCCGCATGTTGGTGTGTGAGGCCCTGAATTGAATAGAGTAACAGAAGGAATCCAAAGAGATAGCACAGACGACACAAGAGAATCGGGTCCAACCTCGAAACACAGAGCGTTTATTTCGGCATCAAAGGTCGAATCATCATCAGTAGTCTAGTTGCGGGCCTGATATTGCCTTAGGGTATTTTCATAATTTGGATGTCTCGGGAACTTCTGGCAAGTTTTTCGAGGTATTTTGAATATTTCGAATCGAAGTACATTGGGGGTTTCGTAATTTGGACCCCCGATTTCGTTTGGCATATCTAAAGTGGTATTTTTGGTGGACTTGGGTGATTTCGGATCGAAGTGATGCCGAAGGGTATTTTCATAATATTGAAGCCCAGAGTCCACCTAGCACGTATTTATTGGTATTTTTAAGTTTTCTCATATGGTTTCGAGATAGGGTGACATCGAGGGTATTTTCATGATTCAGGCATTCTAGGGTCGTCTGGAAGGATTCTCATGGTGTCTTGAGTGTTTTTAGACAATTTTGGGTTGAGAAAGGACTAGGGGTATTTTCATAATTTGGGGCCCGGAAGATGTTATGACGAGCATTCGGAAATATTATGGATATCTTGTGAGTATTTTTGAGATAGATTCATGCCGAGTGTATTTTTGCCTCTTTTTGCAGGTCACGGATCGATCGAGTGACATTCCGAAAAATCTGGTACCTATAAGATTGCGAATATGAGCGGAGAGGAGGTGCCACAGACTTGACATATTTACAATTTACGTAAGTATTATGTATAAAGTGACTTTTCAATCTTTTTTAAAAATAAAATCCTCATTTTTTTACCATATTCTGAATTTTTCTTATCCGTTTTGACAACACGAGATCAATCGACTTGGGGATTCGTAAAATAGAAGTGAGGTCCATTGCATTTTAGTATGGTGAAGGATAGAAATTAAACAACTTAGGATAAATTAGAAATGCAATGCACCACCTGTGGTGTAGTCGATCAATCTAAAACTCATCAAATTGGATATTGGGTCATAATATTTTAAAATTTGAGGAGTCTTCATGTGTGTAGCAGAATCGTCTATACTTACATACTATTGGAATATGTTAAGGGGCCCGATTATTGATAACAGGTTTTGTACCGATCATGATTCTGTGACAAACTAGAGCTTTTTTACACGACTCCTTCATGACACGCTGGCGAGGGTCATAGGTTGTTCACAGTCCGCAGTGAGAAAAAACATGTCTCCTCTGTTGTCCTAAAAATACCGCCTAGTCCAAGGTACTGGATTTGTATATGCGGGGGAGTGAAAAATTTACGTTAGCCAAAGGATTTGACCCTAAAAATGATGCTACTTCCGAATAGGCAATGAAGACTCTCTCTGGCGTGAGGTACCCAATGCATCCAAGTGGTAGTGGAAAATTTACGTGAGTCTAAATATTGTACCCTGAACCTGAGGTTACTTTCATCTGGATAGTGAAGGTTCCTACTCTTATTTTCGAAGGAGAACAGGAAAGGTCCGATTGATGTTAATGGTGGAGTGTGCTAGCACATGTAAAGCACAGAGACATATTTACGTCAATGTAAGAATTGTACCATGATACTTAGATTATTGAGTGGGTAAAACCTCGTAACGCTTGGGACTCGATCCATCTAAGCGAAAATGACATATTTACTTAAATCTATGGATTGTACCTTGATCCTGACGCTACTTCCACCTAAATAGTGAGAACCCCAAACGCATTTCAGAAGAGCACGGGAAAGGTACAAGTATGATGGTAGTGAAGGTGATAGAAAGTGCTACCATTGCTTAGTCTCATTTTCCCCTTGTTTATTTCATCTTTATTTCCGTGTTCATCCTTATCCCCATTGCTTGCTTGTTTGTATTTTTATTTGGGCGGAAGGCAGTTTTGGTCCCCAAAGTTTGTAATTTTTGGCAATTTTGGTCCCCAAAGTTTCCAATTTTGGCAAAACCAGTCCCCAAAGTTTTCATGTACGCAAAACCGGTCCCCAAAGTTTCCAATTTTGGCAAAACCAG